>BRDA01009174.1:14152-38972 GCA_036984385.1 Crenuchus spilurus | reverse complement strand
TCTCTCTCTCTCTCTCTCTCTCTCTCTCTCTCTCTCTCTCTCTCTCTCTCTCTCTCTCTCTCTCTCTCCACAGACTTAGAATTAAACACCTCCACAGGATCAAAGGTAACTTCATGTGACACACATACAAAATGGTTTCATGTCATTTGGGGAACACAAACAAAGCCCAACAGACAGACACACACACATGCACGCATTTCCAGCAGGAGAGCTATCACACTCACACACACACACACACACACACACACACACACACACACACACACACACACACACACACACACACACACACACAGTTAACTCGAGAAGTAGGCTAAGTCAGCATCAGTATGAGCTCATGGCACAAAAGAACAGAAATAATAGGCTGTATCACTTTCTTGCCTAACTGGACTCTTAGTGAAGGATAAACTGTTCACAAGTCCTTCTTTTAATGATCTTCATTCCAGCCAGCTTATCGTCCACCAAGAATAAAAGAGCGAGGCCAGTGTTAAAGGAACATCAGCTGTTCTGTAGTTTGTAAGGGTAGAGAGAAGTTTTGGTGGCATGTTTGGACAGAAATGACTGGGCTTTTTAGGTGACTATTGAGTTCTAGTGTTTGTTAGCAATGTTAGCCTCAGTTCTAAACAGCCTGGTGGTTACGGATCTGGTCTTGCTGGACCTTGCCACGGGCAGGTCATGACTGAAGTGCCCTTGAGCAAGACGCCTAACCCCCAACTGCTCCTCGGGCATCATGGAGAGGGCTGCCCACCGCTTCGGGCAAATGCGGAGCTCGAATTCCGTTGTGTACGATCACACTGGCGAAAGTTGAATCTAATCTAATGTGACCAAAGAAGGAAAATTTGGTCTTAGTTGATTGGTTACATATGAGGTCAGAGAGGAAATGTGTCAATGAGACTTGAGTAAACTCTTCAGCTCGAGGCTTATTATTCGGTTATTAGACGTAAGATTATTAATAATTAATTTAATAACCTGCGTACAGCATTTAGGAGGTTCATGTTTTCAGTACAATCACTGTAAGTCAGGCCCTGCTGTTCAGCTGCGGTCCAAACAACACACTCACACACTCACTTACACAATCATTCACACACTCTGAGAGGAAACTCCTATCACCCCCGGGCAGCCACCAGCAGGGATAATCTTTTTGATAGACGTCTGAACGCGCAAAAAAGGCCGTTTTTACATCTAATTAAAGCGCAAAAGCCGTTTCGTAAAGCAGCTTAATGAGGCCACAATCAGAGCAGCGTGAAAATATTCATTAGTACGCACAGAGCTCAGGAGAGACAAGACGGCCCTCCCACACCGACAAGGAGCGCGGCTAACTGGCCTGCAGGGAGATGAACAGAGTGGGGCTCCTAGGGCAGCTCTCTCTCTCTCAGACAAATCCCCTTAAAGTGGCAGAGAGTAAAACATCAAACATACACAACTTTCCCATTTAGTCCAGATGCTTGATTCTTTAGTTCTGAGTGGAAGACATTAGGCTAATAGAGCTAAGAAGCACTGGAAGCTTATTGTCACCAGTTAGCACTGTGCAATCTGCATGTCTACAGTATCATCCCACTGCATGATGTTAAATCATTTCAAATAGCTTTGCTGGTGTGGATTCAGAGACTGTTATAGACATTAAAAGCAGCAGTGACATCAGTTACTAGTCATGCAGTTTGAGGATGTATATACAGGGGTTATGAAACTGAAACAGCTGGTTGTAGACCACAATAATTTATTAGTGGGTGTTGGGCCTCCTTTTGCAGCCAATACAGGGTCAATTAGTCTTGGGAATGACATATACAAGTCCTGCACAGTGGTCAGAGGGATTTTAAGCCATTCTTCTTGCAGGATAGTGGTCAGGTCACTACGTGATGCTGGTGGAGGAAACCGTTTCCTGACTCGCTCCTCCAAAACACCCCAAAGTGGCTCAATAATATTTAGACACAAAGACTTGCTGTCTTGGTCACAGATGCACCAGCAAGACGTGCAGCAACAATTTGTCCTCTTTTGAACTCTGGTATGTCACCATAATGTTGTGTGCATTGTAATATACTATATAACTGTGCTCTTACCTGCTAACTGAACCTTCACACTCTGCTCTTACTGGTGCAATGTGACATTAATGAAGATTGGCCACCAGACTGGTCCAATTTAGCCATGAAACCTCCCTCACTAACATGACAGGTGCTTCAGTTTCATTGTCTAACCCCTGTGCAGACATAAAGAACCAAACTTTGGACTAAACATAATCTGACTGCGCAACTATATCTGGACTAAACGGTCAAGCTTTTAAGTACTAACTCATCAGGAAGACCAAAAAACAGCACTGCAGTGGTCATCATAACATTGCCTGTCCTAATTCAGCAGGCTAAGACGCTGATACTATGAACAGAGGATCGCAAGTTCGAATCCCGGTCATGCTGCTTGCCATCAACAGCCGGAGTCAAAGAGAGCAAAAATTGGCAGTGCTCTCTCTGGGTGGGTAGATGCTGCTCTCACTCTCACATTGCAATGTTCACTGGCGTCTACTGATTGGTCCATTCGTAGCTGGGAATCCTGCGCTTTCCTCCAAGCGCGTTGGCTCCCCAGTGACGGTGTATCAGCGCTAGTTAGAAAAGAGGCGGTGGCCACATCACACGCAACAGAGGAGGCTTGTGCATGTCTTCACCCTCCTAGAGTCAGGGACAGTGCAAAGTGATGTAGAGAGACCCCTAGTGGATGGGATGGGTTAATTGGCTATTACCACTTTGGGAAATTGGCAAAAAATTATATATAAAAAAAACTCAGGTGGCTACAGGTGATCTCCAGTGATGCTGACTCTACTGTGAGGCTGTGCTTTAATCTGAACGAGATGGACAAGGATGGATAAAACAGTAGACACGTGCCGTTACACAGCACATGGCATTACTGTCTGAAAGTGAGGCTAACACACCACGTACCACCACTGTCATCTAGCAGTAGTTAGTCAAGGTGATGAACAATATTGACAATATTTCACCAGTTCAGGGCTTTGTCTGTCCAGATGACGGACAGATGACACACAGGTCCAGTACACATATATTGTGACTATGCTGGTCTACAATGTCAAGCTACACCTTTCATTACAAACAGGGTTGCAGCAATGCTACAGAAGAACCATTTTAAATGGATGGTTCATTGAAAAATAAGCTTGTGACAAAAGTTATTTGCATAAGGACCTACACTTAAAACTTTCCGACCATCATACATGCAAGGCAGGAAGCTTTATTTTTAAGCGAACATTAATCCAAAGAGTGTTTTGTGTTCATGTGATACATTTTATGGATGCAACATACACCAACATTCCTCAGACAGGTAAAAGGAAGAGCCTGAATGGAACGAGAGATGCCTCACCTGAGCAATCTCATACAGCAGTTTGTAGTGCTCCTCTCTCTTCTGCAGCGTGCACAGGTTACAACCCATCCTGACCGACGCCGGGACGCCCCCCACGGACGTCTGGCAGGGGTACGCCACACACCCACGCACACACACAGGATCTCCCTCAAGTTCTGAACGACGTGTCTCATCAGGGGCTCCTCCTCACACTCTTCTGCTCACGTGCAAATAGAAAAGAGGCAAAAAAAGAGGAAAAGAAAGCAAGAAAAAACACAGACCAGCAGATCTGTGAGGTTCTGACTCCGGCTTCCAAAAAAGAGAGTGTGTGGGAGTCAGCCTCTCTCTGTCTTTATCTTCTTTATCTCTCTCTCTATCTCTTGTTCAGTTCTCTCACACTGTCTCTCTGAAGCTCTCTCTACAGATCTCGGTCCTATCTCTCTCTCTCTCTCTGCTCTCCTCTCTCTATCTCAAGCTCACTAGTGAAGCACATTCACATACACGTTGTAGTAGCTCCAGCTCCAGGACACACCCCCTTCTCTCTCTCCTCTCTCTCTTTCAGTGCACATGACTACACTCACTTCAGCTCATGAATATTAATGAAGTCTATTGGTTATTCATAAAAGGGCTGGTAGGAAGCTGTTTTGTGTGTGTGTGTGTGTGTGTGTTAACTGGTTACACATCTCTACACAGCAAAGAGAAATATCAAGGTGACTATCATTGCTTCAGTGCAGTTAAAGATCTGTTCACTGTATAAAAATAAACACAGAACAAATTTAATAGTCGCCAATACATCCCATGTTTACATGTTTAATAGTGTAAGGAATTATAGTATTTACACAATTTTAGTGCCCACATAAGCCACGTACACTACAAGGCCTACAATAATAATACAAAATGTAATGTTATGTAACATCTCGACAGTCAGATTTGATGTTGATGGTACATGAATTAATTCTAAAAAGCCGTGAGGCACCTGGTTTACAACAGGAAGACACATAGACGACAATTGATTATCCACCAATTGGCTTACTCACTAAGTGCAGAGAGAGAGACAGAGAGAGATAGAGGGAGAGATTCATCCAGTTAACTGTGTAGCAGTAGGGTAGCTGTCTGCTGGCCATGGAGATGTCCTCTCGGGAGGCTTTAATCCGATTAGCGGAGCTTTAATTTCACTCAGCAGGCCTGCAGGGGAGCAGGACGAGCACCGCTGACCACATCAGGAGCCTCCTACACTAAACACACACACACACTTTTTTTTTTGCCAGTTTTCTCCCCTTCCCAATGTGGTAGTAGCCATTTAATCCATCCCATCCACTAGGGGGCTCTCTCCATCACTTTGCACTGTCCCTGACTCTGTCTCTCTCTCTGTCTGTCTGTCTCATAGTGTCAGCATCTTAGCTTGCTGAGCCACTCGGGGCCATAACTGTGATAAATATTAAACAGACAATTCGGTGATGCCACAAAGAAAAGCTTCAAAAAATCTTTCTATAAAGACAAATCAGATTCATTCTCCTTCTTTCCAGAAAGCCATGCAAAGGTCATCTGAGGAGATCTAAAGATGTTCTTCAGGATAACATGGGCACATGTCATCCCAATGACTCTTTAAAGGTGGGTAGACATGCTGTGAGCTGCTATAATGGGGGTGACCTCACATCTTTGTAACCTTGCCAGTCTCCCGACACAGCAGTGTGTTCAATACAGTCATACAACTAAAGGTCAGAGTTCATGTAAAAATAAAATGTACCACCTTCTGAAAAAGGCCAATAACTGGGTTCATATCCTTGACAGGTCTTTTATAATTAGGATCACTTTCAGAGGCAGGATAAGCAAATCAGATCATAGAGACATATTTTATTCACAATAGAACATCAGATAAAGTGAGACATCCCAGCTAACACAAGAACATTCCAAGAACATTGCGAGAACATTCCCTTAATGTTATTATTATTATACACCCGGTCAGGTGACAAACAGGGAACATTCGTTCATCGTTAGGCTAACGTTAGGTTGGAACGTTATATCTAGGTTTGTTCAAACTTTAGTCAAAACCTTCAAAGAACGTTCCATGAACATTGTCATTTAACAGAACCATGCAAGAATGATACCAGAATGTTAGTTTAACGTTCTGTGTTACATGGGTGTAAACTAACCTTCTGGTATCGTTCTTGCATGGTTCTGTTAAATGACAATGTTCCTGGAACGTTCTTTGAAGGTTTTGTCTAAAGTTTGAACAAACCTAAATACAACGTTCCAACCTAACGTTAGCCTAACGATGAACAAATGTTCCTTGTTTGTCACCTGACCAGGTGTATAACAATAACATTAAGGGAATGTTCAAAGAACGTTCTAGCCTAATGTTCACACCTAACGTTCTGATAACCAACCAAGAACTCCTCACCGTAACGTTCACATAACCTAAATGGAACTTTCTCGCAATGTTCTTGGAAAGTTCTTGTGTTTGCTGGGATTTTACCATTTCATTAGAAAAATATTAACTCATTTAGAACTACTAAAGTTTCTATGGGTGATGCCACAGAAGAACTATTTTACATGTTTAAATATTTTTTAAAGAAATAGTTTTTCATCCATCCAACATTAATCCTGCTCAGGGTCGCAGCTAGTCACAGACCCCCTCAACAGGCACAGGGCAGGGCATTACAGACTATCCTAGGCTCACCTGATGTCCATATTTTTGGTATTCTGGAAGGAAACCCACACAGACATGGGGAGAACATCCAAAAATGCAGCCAACCACACTGAAGTTCACTTACAGTGAACTCCAAACCACCTATTTTAGGAGGATCAGGCATAATTTCTCTGGACTCTAGTATGAAATTTATAATAAAACTGAATTCCTCATTAAGATTATGGAAAACAGCCATTCAGTAAGATGCACCCAAATTATCGACTCATTTATTTTTAAACCTTCAAAAGCTTCTCCTTAACCTTGTTAGCAATGTCAACCCACTCAATCAAAACACAGAACACAACTCAATCCGTCATTCTTCTTCTCACAGGCTGCCAGAGGCTATATCAAGAGCCGTGCATCTTAATAAGTTGATGATGGAAACTTCTCCTGAAAAGTTTTTCTTTGAGAGAATGATGGGAGACGGAAGAGAGAGGCGGATGCAGCCTTTCATGTCCTCCATGGGGCACCTTGAGGGATCTCTGCTCAATAGTTTTTCATGAATGAGACTGAACGGAGATCTGAGGCTGCCCTTATGAGAGTTGTGAGCTGAGCCAAGATTACTCGTTGCTCTGCAGCTTCAAATCCCCACATGACTCTTCAAACAGCCACTCTTTTTCTTCACACAGCACTCAAACTACGTGCAACACTTCTTAGCTTCTGAGTTAGCAATAGGACTAAAGATTTATGACAGCTAACACAGACAATCTGACAGCAACTGAAACAGAAATGTATTGGAATTTTACTGGCCTAATTGAATAGAAAGACTATACCAGGTTTACGTTCTGTTTTAGAGTGTGCCAGTGTGATCCAACCGGCAGTATTTTTTTTTTTTGTACACCCATTCTCTGGGTTCTCAGCCGGTATTTGTTTTCGCATCCATTTTGTTTTCGCACCTGCACACCATCACCTTAGTGTGACTTGTTTTAGTTTGTTTTGAGCGTTATCAATGAAAAACAAAGCCAGAGAAACAACGAGAAACAAAGACAGTGAAACAATGAGAAACAAAACCAGAAAAACAATGAGAAACAAAGCCAGAAAAATAACAAGAAACAAAGCCAGAGAAACAATGAGAAACAAAGACAGAGATACAACAAGAAACAAAACCAGAAAAACAACAAGAAACAAAGGCAGAGAAACAACGAGAAACATGCCAGAGAAACAATGAGAAACAAAGCCAGAGAAACAATGAGAAACAAAGCCAGAGAAACATGAGAAACAAAGTCAGAGAAACAATCAGAAGCAAAGCCAGAGAAACAATGAAAAACAAAGCCAGAGAAACAATGAAAAACAAAGCCATAGAAACAATGAAAAACAAAGCCAGAGAAACAATGAAAAACAAAGTCAGAGAAACAATGAAAAACAAAGCCATAGAAACAACGATAAACAAAGCCAGAGAAACAATGAAAAACAAAGCCAGAGAAACAATGAGAAACAAAGCCAGAGAAATAATGAAAAACAAAGCCAGAGAAACGAGAAACAAAGCCAGAGAAACAATAAAAAACAAAGCCATAGAAACAACGAAAAACAAAGCCAGAGGAACAACGAGAAACAAAGCCAGAGAAATAATGAAAAACAAAGCCAGAGAAATGAGAAACAAAGCCAGAGAAACAATGAAAAAAAGCCATAGAAACAATGAGAAACAAAGCCAGAGAAACGAGAAACAAAGTCAGAGAAACAACGAGAAACAAAGCCAGAGAAACAATGAAAAACAAAGCCAGAGAAACAATGAAAAAAGTCAGAATGAATGATGAATGCCTGAGTGGATGCTTTCTTTTCACAAAATTTGAGTCACATGGGCACGCCGATGAAAACTGGGTGGATGAACAATAACTGGGACAGAATTTCCTTGGAAAAAAAATGACGATAACCGAATTGTATGATAACAAGGGCAAACAAAAACCAAGATTGAACTAAACTTTTATTCCAGAACTAAGAATGACATGACTGATGGGCACCAAACCCCCAGCAGCCCGGGTAGTGTGCATAGGGGCTGCCCACTACTTCAGGTATGTGTGCTCATTGCCCTCTAGTATGTTCATAAATGTGGTCAAATTCCTAATTGTGCAAGCACATTGGTCAATAATGCACTTGCAAACATCTGGACTGCTGATAATGTCATATAAGCAAAATCTTAGATATGTGAACATGGTAGGTAATGTCCTTAGTATGATTGTGAAGTTATCAAAAACATTAAGGAACCAATTCTGCAGAGCCTAACAGTCTTTACGCTCATCACAAACCATGATTCAAGGCATCCAGGTGTAGCTGTTTATCACCGGAAATCATCAAGTCATTGATCAAAGAAAGAAACATTCACCTGTTTGACTTTTCCATGTCTTAGCACAGATCACTGACCAAAGACTACACATCTGTTCAAACAGAGATGGATTAGTGGTCATCACACCTCCACCAGCTGAGTCTCACTTTATGTCTCACTTAGCAGTCCCCAACACAATGCCAGGCCAGGCCCAGCAGTGACCCTACAGTGTCTTGCACACCTAACACACGCCTGGGCCCATCTCGTATGTGTTAACTCAATAGAGAAGCTCCTATAAACTTGATTATGGGGCTTTCCCCCTGGCAGTAAAGTCTCTTTCTGGCTGCGGTGATGGAAACTGCACTAGAGGGCCTCTTTAAAGCGCAGGAAGCATCTGGGCAAATGTGAGACACCTTCCATTAAGAGCCAAACAAAACAGATACCAACTGCTCTCCATGGCAGAACTGGCTATGGATACATTTGCACAGCAGGGGTACAGTAAACTAATGCCACCCATTCACTCTCCATCACCAGTCTCTCTCTCTCTCTCTCTCTCTCTCTCTCTCTCCCTGGAGAGTTCAGTTGGTGTCAAGTTGCTTTTAGCCAGCTGTCGGCAGACGCTTTGTGTTGATTGTACATTCAATGAGGGATCTCAGTTCACTCCCTGTACTCCCTTTCTTATACTCTCTCTCTTGCTCTCTCTCATACACTCTCTCTCTCTGTCTCTCTCTCTGAGAGTCAGCGTATGAATGTGTGTGTACACAAGTGCACATGAAGGCCATGCCAGCTGTTTCACAATTGTGCAGGTGCTTAACTAGATTATAACATCAGAGGATGGGCCAAATGATCAGCCCTGAACTCACTGCACAGAAGACCGAGCATATAAATGAACAAACATGTGCATACAATCAGTTATAAAGGGCAATTCCACCTATTTTTCAACATTGCTTCATAATTAAATCTTAGATGTCAGTCTTTTTATAGTGCACTGTCAGAAAATTAAGTATACGGTTCTGCCAGAAAGACTCAAGATGCAGCAGTAATGGCATATTTTAATTATGAAAGTGATGTACAAATTTGAGAGCTAACGATTATTAAGTAAATGTCTTTGACATATGCTCAATCCAAGGCCAAGTTCTTAAGGCATTCAGACCAAAGATGGGCAGAGGATCTCCAGTTCATCAACAAATGTGTGAGAAATGTTGAAATGTATAAAAACAATGTTCTTAGCCCTGAGTGGCTCAGCGGACTAAGGTGCTGCCAGTTTGATCCGAGAATCGCGAGTTTGAATCCAGATCATGCTGCTTGCCATCGACAGCTGGGCTTTGAGAGAGCAGAATTGGCCGTGCTCTCTCTTCAGGTGGGCAAGATGGCGCACTCTCCCTAGCCATAAAAACAATGTTGACTGACTCGGGTGTCTGCCAGGTGATCCATTAGAACTGGGGATCTGCGCTTTCCTCGGAGCAAGCTAGCTGACCAATGGCGATGTATTGCCAGCAGTTTGAAAAAAAGAGGCTTGACGTCACTGGTATCGGAGAAGGCATGTACTCGTCTGCCCTCTCCCACGAGAGTCAGGGACATTGCAAGTGATAGTGATAGGGAGAGTTAATAAAAGGGGTGGGTTAATTGGCCACTTAAATACATTGGGAGAAAATCAGGGGTAAAAATTATATTTAAAAAATAAATAAAATGTAAAAAATTAAATAAAAAGTGCAAAACATGTTTAAACAATTCAAGGAATTTGGAGGAATTTAAGAGCATGAAGATCAATGGTACAAGTCTAAGCTAAACACCCATCAATAGTTGATACAAATATGCCAGGCACAATAATACAGAGTTAGATTTTTTAAATATCAATTAAAACTTTACTATGCAAAAAAGAAGCTTTATGTTAACCATGTTCACAAGTGGTACTGACTTCTTTGGGCTCTGAGGCATCTGGAATGGATCATCAGACAATGGAAATCTGTATTATAGTCAGACACATCAGTATTCTAGATCTTTTTTGAAAGAAATGGACCAAAGATTACTTATTTACTTACTTACTTAAAGATGAACATAACCACTAAAGACATTTATCAGTCCAAAAAGTCAGGATCTGTCATTGATTATGAAAAGTACAGTAAGATTTTAGAGCAATGTATGCTGCCTTCAAGATGGCATCATTTCCAGGGATGTCCAAGTATTTGTCAACAAGACAATGCCAAACCACATGCTGCACACATTACAAAGGCATGACTGTGGAAGAAGAGGTTACAGGTGCTGCTGTCTTGCAGTCCCAGGGCCAGCACTCCGCATACGCGGATCATGCACTGTGCATGGGATACCACGAATTTACGAGGCCACCACGCGTCTTCAGTGGGGCACCATGCGTCCCTTTTGTCTGCACATGGTAAGACATTTAAAAAACATTGTTAGGGGGGCCAAGGGTGGTTACGTGTGCTGTGCAGTCCTGGTGCACCGGCACTGTGCAGTCCTGACAAATTAAAATCCAACAACATCCCCATAATATTGCACATCTTAAGACATGTTTACAGAAATAATACCACGTGACAAAACACCTGAAACACTTTATTGTTTGGTATCCTTGGTGAACCAGACAAAACATTACATTTCTTGGGTTCATATTGTCTGAAATTAAATAAAAGTGAATGTAAATTTAAGAAAAACAGTTTTTTACATTTTCCACATTGCCCCAACATCTCTAATTTAAGGTTGTGCATTCATTACAACACCATCTGATATATATGCTTGACAGTTTCAGGCATCAGGCATATTCAGAACTATTTTGTGCAATCAGCAGAATGACAGGCTTTGGTATGTTTCTTGAGAAAAGCTGTATTTCAATTTATACAAATGCTGCTGCTCCATCATTCTATTAGAAATGTGAGGAAGGCATCACGGATACCAGACAATAAACACCATTAAACAGCAGAGTAGGAAATATGTCCTGTTCACCTAAAAGTACGTCTATGGGACAATAAGTTATCTTGTTCAACAGTAGTGAAAGCGCTACAGTACTAATATTAGCATATACGCAACAAACTCCTACATCCCATGATGCTTTGTAGGAAATATGCTGAAAACATCTTGCGGTGAATAAACAGCTGCACTGAAGCCCAGTGTTCACTGTCAGCAACTTGTGGGAGACACCAAAACTGAACTAATTATCAGTGACCTCACCCTTCTGCTAATGTGTGTTTTTCATTTGCTGCATCCTCTGTATTCAATGTTTATCTCTGCATGTGGTTAAAGGAACATTGACTTCTAATCTCACCCCACAGAGTGAAGCATTAGACTGAGAGAAGGCGGATTGGACACACTCCACTGAACTCCTCTCTGTTTTTGTGGGTCAGACTTGAGACGGTCAGATGTTTTGCCATCTTCATGGCCAGATCCGGCTTTCTAATTGCAGCTGCTGGATGCTGAGGTGGCTTTGGCGCCTGAGATAAAGTCACACCTCTCTTATCTCTCACTCACTCTGCCTCAAGCTTACATCAGTCTCCATTCATAAACATATAAGCTCCTGCAAGGTGGACGCCCCTTCAAGACTGTATTTCCATGCAAATGGTATTCATCCATTAGTGGAGTTTTGCTGAAGAAGAAGAAACGGACCCTCTCCCACCCTTCCACTAGATAACTAGAGAGTTTTACTAAAAATAATAATAATAATGTTACCTAAGAAATCCCGGCTAAAGTCTTTTTTTCAAATATGAGTTATCTGCATATTTGTAAAGAGTACTGTTAACAGAATCCTCACACTCAGTTTCAGCTGGTTATCTCTTATACTTTCTGAGATAGAGCATTCTGAGACATAGCGTACTGACACTCAACTCAGTTTATTTGTGTCACAAAACATTGATACACCAGAAACGTTTAAAAATGTATCAAAATAAATAAAAAAAATTGCAGAATTGAAAACTAAAAGACGAGGCTGGCTACAGTCGCTCTGTTTACATCATCTGAAGACTTCTGACTTGTTTACGTTTGGTGGGTGGATACATGAGCTCAAACACATTTCTACAGCAAAGTGAAGTAGTTCAGGAGCCGAATGACGCCCAAAAAGCTTGTGTACCTCCGCAGTAAAAGTAGTTCTACATCAGGAAAGGAGGTTTTTTTTAGTAAAATGTGCTAATGTGGTGAATGGCTTGCTGCACAAAAACTTTGTTTTATAAAAACATGTACTATGATAGATATTTGACACGATTATATTTCATTTACTGCAATAAAACCAAACGGCTAATTTTTGTCGCTAATGTGATTGACAGGCTGAACATTCTCATTAAGTTACCCAGCAACATTGGCCTGGTTTTCCCAGGGAGGGTCACAAATAACACAAATGAACATGTTTGCTTTGTAAGTTTGCAATAACATAACAAAATGAAAGATGTAAAAATGAGTAAATGATATTTTAGTAGCACTACATTTTGAAAAATGTACATTTTTACATAATAATGATGCCGACCCTCAGCAGCTCTCAAACCTTTCTGCTGTTTAAATATATTTTAGGCTGATATTAAGGAACAATTAGTTTGGAAACAAGTCATAATTTACATTATGCCTCGTTACAAGCAGATACTTGAAGTAGAGACAGAATGCAGTGTGTGAAAGACCTGAATGGTCATAGTGGACATGCGTCCGGCTGTGGACAGAGGGTAAGTAGTAACACTCATAGCATTGATCTCAACTTCTGTCTCCATGTGTCCGTCACCAGGGAGCCAGTCAATAGTCTCAATAACAAACCAGACTGGAGCAATGACTTTAGCCCTGTGGATCAGGCTAAAACAGATCTATAAGACAAATTTGCACTGAGGGCAGTAAGAGCAAACCAACACCACACACACACACACTGTTCCATAGCACTAGTAGTCCCCAGGCTGCAGTAACAACCCCATAAAACTTTTACTGGACCTAGATTGGCCCATCCCCTCTGGGACATGCAATCTAAAAGATGCAATCATGTATTCTGACACATTTGTGGTCCTATTGTACAGTCATTATAGAGAACATTATATCTGACCATAAGAAGGAGTCTTCATAAGGTCAATGCAAACTAGATTTAGCATTATTACACAGCAAGGACGGGAGGCAATAATATCACCCAGTAAGTGTGAAATGTCTTAATTCATATTAAGAGTTCTCCTTTACTTAAAACATATCTAAATCTATTCTTTCTGCCTTTCTCTCTCTGTTTCTATCCATCCATCCATGCATCCATCTCTCACTCCCTTTCTATTGATCTATAATTCTTTATATGTCTACTTTTCTCTCCTTCTCTTGCCTTTCTTTCCTTCTTTCTCTCAATCTCTCTCCCTCTCTTAACAGATTATGACAGAATTAAAAGAATAGACCCAAGGGAAGGCATGCTATTTTCTGCTCTTCTGATAAGAATACATTAATACATTTACTGGGATTTGGTTTGCACTGATTTTTACTGCAGCTGCAAGGATTTACAGCAATAATTGCATTTGGTTTAACACGCCTACCTAATCCAAGGCTATTAAACATATCTCCACCAGCGCAGCAGTTATAAGACACCATATATGAAGAAATTATAGTATACATGTTAAAAAATCTGAGTACTGTGTAATAGTCAGACACGAAATAACTTGGAGACACATGAATACAGTTAGGTTATGAAGTAAAGAGGGGTTAGCCAACTTTGGGAAAGGGTACATGTGATGGAAAACTCACTTTTTTGGTGTTTCTGCACCTATATTTGTGTTACCGGAGTGACTGCCAACCACAAAGCCCTCTACCCCACACACATAAACAAAATGTGAAATAGAGGTTTTGTGGGTGGTATAGGTGTGAAAGCATAAAATTCAACAATTTCCAGACTGGGTTCCTCTTATTACACTTATAATTAAGCTCCACCCAGCACCGGTGCTTGGCATGCGGGTGCCTCATGCACATAACCACCGCAGCACCCCCCCCACCCCGCAAAAACAACAAATATTTCTCATCAATGGCCTTATGTTTATCTATTTTTCAAGTTTGTTCCCTAACTATAATTTTTCAAGTTCGAGATGCTGACGAAAGGGACATGTGGTGCCCCTGTATAATCGTCGTGCCCCACGCAGAGCGCGTAATCTGCATATGCGGGGCGCCAGCCCTAGCTCCACCTACACCTTGGGAGCTCAGTAATGCTGTTTTTTGTTTCTGAGACAGGGAGAGAACAGAGACTGCACGTTTGTGATAACCATTTTTTTTTTTTAGTACTGTTTTAATTTGAGTCAGTATGACTCAACAGGTCTGTATGAACTGTAAAAATGAAACATCCTAAAACAGGGATTAATACTGACTCTCTGGGGCAATGCAGACAAGGGAAATGTAAGTATTTCTTCTGTTTCTGAATGAAACTGAAGTCCCCTTTGTATTCAAATTTTCCATTCCACCTTAAATGGCACAGCAGACATATTCATTCATTCATTCATTATCCCATCCGCTTAATCCTTATCAGGGTCGCGGTTAGTCCCCTACCCCCTGCCCAGGGCAGGGCATTACACTATTCATGCGAACTCCGCTCAGATGTGGACTCAAACCCAAGACCTCAGTGCTGAGAGGAGAACGTGCTAACCACTAAGCCACCGTGCCGCCCCAGATATATTCATATGAATGAGAAATTTTATGTGCCACCTTGAATGTTGCCGGCTTCATGTTTCTGTCTGATTTTAAAGAGATTCACAGGAAGGCAGCCATGGCCTGGTGGTTAGAGACCAGGAGGTTGCTGGTTCAATCCCTGGGAAGGTCATGACTGAAGTGCCCTTGAGCAAGGCACCTAACCCCAACTGCTTTCTGGGTGCTGTGGATAGGGTTGCCCAATGCTTCGGGCACATGTTCTCACAGCCTAATGTGTTCATGTGTGAACGAATGGGTTAAAAGCAGAGGTCAAATTCCGTTGTGTTCAAATCACACTGGCAAAAAGTTGAATCTAATCTCTTTATCTGACTTTCCCATCCCCCTTTCCACAGTTACATTCAGATAAAACATTTCCTGTTCCACCTTAAATGGTGTAGTAGTTAGAAGTTGAAACAGCTTTGCATATAGCAGTTGATTCACTGCTAATGCTGGTTAGTGTTTTGTATGACTTGTGTCAGTGTTACATGGTTAAAGTCAGTGTTTGAATATTGCTTCACAGTAGTTTTATTGATGTTGTGTTGTTTCTCAAAGAATCAACTTTTCAACCATGAACGTTGATGTCAACTCTCACATATGTTTTTTCTCTTGGGTGTGCAGGAATAGAAGCTCAAACCAACCGTTCTGACCAGGGCTGTTTAGCAAGGCTGAGGAAAGGTGCTGTTCTGCTTAAACCTTTTGGTATTTTAAACACAGCTTTCGAACTGTATTAACTTGTGCAGAAGGGCTATAATAGGTCTATTAAAACATTGAATACATGTATGCATTTATGCATAAAGCTTATTTAGAAGTACTCTTGAAAAAAACCCGTACATTGAGTGGTCATTTTGTTCAAGTTCAAGAGGTTTTTGTTGTCATTTCACTGGTATAAAGAACAATTCATAATGAAACAAAATATCTTTCCTCTGGGACCAACACAGAACACAAGACATTTGACAACATGCAATAAACATGCAGTCGTACAGGACCTATGCAATAATATATGTGACTAGACCGAGGCACTGTTACGGGACAGGACAAATGTAGAGATGGTCAGTACATGGTACTGAGTGGTTGACTAGTAGGGAGCAGGATTTCAGGCTACACTGTTTGTGTGACTGTGCAAAGTGCAAATATGCAACTGGTACCATATACAGTGCTGTGCAAATGTGCAGTGATAGTCTCTGAGAGTCAGACTGTGTGTGTTAAAGAGTCTGACAGCCTGAGGGAGGAAACTGTTGGACGGTTTAGCAGTGAGAGTCCAAATGCTGCAGTATCTTCTACCAGAAGGCAGCAGCGTGAAGAGACCATGTGATGGATGTGATGGGTCCTCCACAATGCTGAGAGCTTTCTGGATGTAGCACTTCTTGTAAATGTCCATGAGAGACGGGAGAGAGACCCCAATGATCTTCTCAGCCATCCTCACTATACGCTGGAGAGTCTTGCGGTCAGATGCAGTGCAATTCCCAAACCAGACAGTGATGCAGCTGCTCAGGATGCTCTCTATGGTTCCTCTGTAGAAGGTGGTGAGGATGGGAGGTGGCAGGTGGGCTTTCTTTTGTAATGTGTGTTCCACAAACAGTTACCAAAAATGAAGAAAAAAAGGAAAGTAATTCTTCTCTAATTTTATTTTAAAACACGTTTTATTATAAAACTGCTGAAAAGGATTTGATCAAATTACTGAATGTTATTAAATCATTTCTTTTACAATACAGGTGTGTATAAATGTTTTATCACAACAATATCCCATCTCCATAACTACATCTGCCATAATCTGTGTCCTCTCTGTTTATTGAAACACATTCTCTCTTCCACACTTCGTTTTTTTACGGCCACGTCTTGTAAAGTGGGATTTTAATGTGAGCATTTCAGGAAGGACACCATGAAAACAGTCACTTTATCGTCATTTAGAGAGCCCTCAGCCTGAACTGGAGCGAACTGCCTTTCGGCTGTTTAAAATGAGCAGCAAAGACGACAAAGAGGAAAAAACCTTCCTTAAGAGTGAAGCACATAACCATCTTCTAGGGATGAACATTGATTTTCTAGTAAGGCTGAACAGGATGTATGCATGGAATTCCACTTGATGGAGTTGTGGCTGATCTAGTTTTTCTTCTTCTTCTCCCCCCACCAACCAGATTGGTTCCCCGGCCTCACCATAGTTGTCATAGTAACCTCAGCGTATAACAGAGTTCGTGACAAAGAGGTAGTGAGGTGAGATTCGTCTCAGAAATAGATGCTGTACCGGAGCAGCTATACTCACCAGGCAGCCAAGTGTGCCACATAACTCCGTTCTCTGCTGTATCCACACAATACAAATGTGTATTTATTCAAATAGGCCTTGACCCCAGCTAAGCGTGACAGAATGTGTAAGTTAAAGAACACAGCTTCCTATATATACAGCTGCATAAGCCACGTTTGAAGGACGGAGAGTTGCCTAAGAAGAGAAAGCCAGACACTGTCTTTATCACAATAACAGGTCACAACTAAAATGTGCTTTTTGATTGTCTGAATAAGATACAAAAGCCGAAACATATGTATCTACTTTAAAAACATAGTTTTTTGAGAGCATAAATGAGACCATGAATCTAAGACACCGACAGAAACAAAAGTCAGTGCTGAATATATGTTTAAATGTGTTTACATGGAATATTGGAACAATTCTTTGAGGATTTGATTGTATTCAGCCGCATGAGCATTAGTGAGGTACTGTTATCGGGCGATTAGTTCCGCACCATAAATTCCACTTCAGCTCATCCCAAAGGTACTGGATAGAGCCCCATCACTACAGAGAACAGCTCCACAACCCTCAGTGGGTTTTTTTTAACCCCTCTAGCTGATGCTTAGCATTGGGTGTGGTGACTTTAGGTTCGTGTGTGGAAGCTCCAGTGTGTTCTATTCTATCAGTAATATTCTTCTATTGAGATTACACACATGCAGTGTAGATAAATATCCAGACTTTACAGCAGGTTGTTTATGTTGTCAGAAACCACGTACGCAATTTGCCATGTAACTCATGTTAAATTCAAGATACATTCCAAAAAAGTTAGATGTAAAATGTAAATAAGTGTATATAAAAATAGAATGTAATGATTTGCAAATCTCATAGATACATATTTATTCACAATAAAACTTATATCACATGTTCAAAGTGATGTATTTTACCATTTCATGAAAAAAAAGTTAATTTAATTAATTATTAATTAAAAAGCAACATATCTCAGAAAAGTTGAGTAAGGGGCAACGAAAGGCTGAAAAATAATTAGTACTAATAAGCAATTTGCAGCTAAGTCACATGACTAGGTATAAAAAGAGCATTTTAGGCAGAAGCAAAGATGAACAAAGGTTCACCAATTTGTGAAGACTTTGAATATCCCACTATCTACAGTACAGTCAGCAGTGTAGCCATCAGGACAGCCAATCACACGTCAGAAATGTTCAGCATCAGACAAGGATGTAACATGTCACCATGTCTGTTCAACATCTTAGTAGAACAAGTGATGAGGAAAGCACTACAGGGATTTATGGAAGGATTCAAGATTGGTGGAAGGACAATTAACGATCTCAGATATGCAGATGACATCGTCTTATTGGCCACAACAAAAGAACAACTAGAAGAGCTGGTGAGTCGCACTGAGAAGGCTGCAAAGGAATATAACATGCAGATCAATGCAGCTAAAACAAATGTGATGACGAACACTGAAGATATACTGAAGATCACAGTCGAAGGAAGACTTCTGGAACAAGTAGACTCTTTCACATATTTGGGATGCAGAGTAACAAAAGCTGCAGACTGTGCCAGTGAAGTGAAGACAAGAATGGCCATGGGCATGTTGGTGACAAATTGACAAAGATGTGGAAAAGCAAGTCAATTAACACTAACACCAAACTAAGACTGATGAAAGCCTTGGTCTGGCCAGTAGCTACATATGGATGTGAAGCCTGGACACTGAAGAAAGAGGAAGAAAGACTTATTCAGGCTTTTGAGAACAAGAGCATCAGGAAGTTGCTGAAGATCTCATGGATGAAGATGATGACCACTGAGCAAGTCTATGAGTGCCAGTCTTTGTTCATGTCCAGATCCTACACATACCACGGTTGCTATTCCACCAACGCTATGTCTGGAATTACCATGTCATTATCATATGAATGAAACACACTTCTTTCTTTTGGCGGGAAAATATGCGCAGCTGTTTGAGTCGCTCTCACAGATGTCTCTGCTTATTTAAGCTCCTCTCACAAGAGAAACATTTTGATGTAAGCTATATATATTTGAAAAGTACAGCCTTTAAGGTTTCTGGGATATATTCCATTTTGTTTCTAGGATAAAATCTTGCAGAGTTATATACAGTAAATATTTTGGAATTTAGTTTTTGTTCCCGCAGGTGGGTCCACCGACTCCAAAGGGATAAAAGAATAGTGGATGCTACACAATGGTAGACATTGCCCTGTCCTATTTCTGAGATGTGTTGCTGCTATTGATTCTATTGAGATAGACATTAGAGAGTTACCAATATGCAACATCCACCTGGATGATATACCAGACCTCTCACCCCACATTAAATTTAAAAGACCATCCCATTTATACAGTAGTGTTTTTGCCACAGAACAGAATAGAGCCTCCTGTTGTCCCCACTTTCACGCAGCCATACATCTTTCCTTTGAGTTCTCTCACACAAGTACTAATCAGATCCAAATGTGCTTAGTTTCAGTATTTTTCCCTTTAATGTTAAGACTGTCTAGTCTATGAAGGTATCAAAAGTATGATTTGCATAATAAAATATCTCGCTATTTATTAGGCTATAGGCTTTCATAAATGTTTTGCTTGCTTTGATTGGATGCTCAGCTTCTGTATGAAATGATTAATGAAGCTCTCAAGGGGCGGCATCTCAAACAAACAGCCAGGACCAGCAATGAATGTGCCTGATGCCCAGTGCTACTTGTTATAGTTCTTTTCTGGTCTTCGCCATTTGAAAAACACAGAAAATGAATTGTCAACATATAGTTCTGAGTATGGTCATGTTCTTCTATGTGCTAAAGTAACTATTAACAATAAGTCATTTATTGTGTAATTTACAGCAGCAGCTTTTAGCCAGGAAATGATGTGAATACTGAATTTTGTCTTATATTTTTGCCAGAGTTTGAAAGCATCCGACACTTCTCCGGTGGAGTGTAATGACAAAATTACAGAATCTCAATTATGAACATATACTTCTAGTTTTTGTTACCTGTATGTTCAGTATTCGTTTGAATTCTCAGTAGCATCAGTAATCACCCATATTCAAGGGCTCACTGAAAGAAATAAAATGACAAAAATGACATAACCCACAGCAGGTTGTTACAGTGTGAAGCCGTGGGTCTTTTGAAAATCCCCTAGGCTGTGCCAGATAATGCCCGTGCTTAACTCTCCATCTCCAGATCATCCACCGCTCCATCTGCCCATTCAGCTCTGGATTTACAGCACACCTTGGTTCCCCTGAAGAGCCTGATTTTCTCATATTTCTCCATGAGCCAACCACATGTCCAGCAAAAGGGTAGAGGTTTGACAAGCCTATTTTAATGCCCCAAAAAATCCAGTGTATGCAAGACTGTAGGGCAAAGTCATTGACCGAACCAACATCACTGTGAGACAGATTTGACAGAGTGGAGTGTTTTTGGAATCATTCCTCAAGTGCACCTACAAGAAGAGAAATGCTTCAGGGCTTCAGACTCAGCTCTAGAGCAAGAGGTCTGTCTTTTCACTAATGCTGGTGATGAAATTGGTCTGACAGGTAGAGCTTGCAGCCCTCTTCAGCTTTACGCCATCAGCACTTACACTGAAACCAAAAATTGCAGGATATTTTGTCTTCACTCAAAAAGTGATCATTTTACAGCTATATTTTGATTTAATAAGGAAAATTCCTTTTAGTTTTTGATAAGGCATAACAGCTATTTACTAACATTTTGAGAGAAGGCCATAATTCCTGCTGTAAGAGGTATGGCGGACCCATGCAACTGTAGCCATTCAGGGTTGTTGCAAAGCCACATGTTCTACCCATATGATTAGGGTTCTTGTTTCTGGCACACTCACCTCATAGAAGTTGGGGAGCCAGAGGTACTTAATTACATGTGGCTCAGGACCCCAAGTGGCTCACTGACTAAGACACTGACACTATGACCAAAGGATCGCGAGTCCGAACCCTGGTCATGCTGTTTTTAGTTATCTATACTTTACTGGAGTAATTATTTTCAGACGACTTTTTACTTCTACTTACTTACATTTTCATGCAGTTATCGGTACTTTCTACTCCTTACATTTTAAAAACAGCCTCGTTATTTCTGCCAAAATACATATTTCAATTTGGTTTGTCATCATTTAAAAAACATCCTCTCCAGATAAACTGCTCCATCCAGAAAGAGTGAATGTGATTGGTTGGATGATAAGTATAAACATATACCATTCTGATACCCTATTGGTAAGCCATCCATCACACCTGCATGTCACGTGTCTCATCACTCTCCAGTAAGCTCAGTATTACACATATATGGTCCACTAATGTCACCCAGAACAGAGTGCCAACCATATCTGGGCATATAAACACATTCATACACATACCAGGGTAATTTTAGAGTAGCCAATTCACCTGACATCCATGTTTTTGGACTGTGGGAGGAAACCAAAGTCCCCGGAGGAAACCCACACAGACATGGGGAGAACATGGAAACTCCGCTCAGATGTGAACTCGATCCCAAGACCTCAGGGCTGAGAGGTGAACGTGTTAACCACTAAGCCACCGTGAAGAGTGATGTTAAAAATGCTAGATCAATGTGTGTGTTTAAAAAAATGATAAAAGTTGGTTTGTTTAAAAAATATGAAATAGTATAATGTGTATCTATATGAACTGTTGTTCAAGAATGATTCAATGTTTTTGTTTAGTTTTGTCTTTTGTTTAGTTTTGTCTTTTGTTTAGATTTGTTTTTGTTTCTGGTCAATTACTATCTTTTGAATTTACTCTTGGGAAAAAAGGGGCAGATATAAGATTTTTTTCTTCTTTCCGCTGCCTTTCATTTTATTTGTGATTTGTATATATATATATATATATATATATATATATTCTGTATGTAAGATTTATTTTGTTATAATTAAATGAATAAATTCTTAAAAAAAAAAAAAAAAAAAAAAAACAGGTCCACTATGAAGAGGGAGATCAAACCTCCTCCTGTACATCTGTAGCTGGAGGTCCCTTGACAGTAACTCTGTATTTTAGTGTTTAACAAAGGTTTGCCAAAGAAATCCCTTGCCAATGTGCTTATATCAACTATTGATGAATTACGGTTGTTGATGTAGTGCTGCCTGAGGGATTGGTGATCATGGATGAGTAACTTAAGCTTGAATCATTGCCCTTTACTCACTGAAATTCCTCCAGATTCCTTGAATTGTTTAATGATGTTGTGCAGTGCACTTTGTCGATACTGATTTACATGATTAGAGTCACCTGCTGACATCACCTGTTTGAAGCCTCATTGTATTGTTTACCTCATTTCTAGCCCTAAATTGCCACCACTTCACTTGTGTTGCAGACATGAAATGCAGCATGGATGAACAAATGAATTTGACCAGGAAAATACGAAACATCTTGGTTTCATACTCTCTGCAATTAAATTCGAGTCAAAAAAAATGTAAGAAATGTTGCATTTCTTATTTGCATTTTCCATACGGTTCCAACTTTTTTTATTTGGGATTGTATGCAATCATACTTTATCATCCACTTACCCCAGATGTAGTCATAACCGGATTCAAATTAAGATCTCACAAACAAGCTGATTAGGTTTTGGACACAGTGTGACTTCTTGGAACCATACAACTAAAAAAAAGCACATCAGACAGCAGCTGGGTTGGTAGAAGACTTATCTTGGATCAGATTCATGATACTCATCATCATTTAAACTGATTGCAGATCAGCACTTCCTGTCCTGCAATGGCTGCATAAGATGACAGATGCAGCAATTTGTCTATAGACGGCTTTGTTGTTTTTTAAAGCTCTTATTAATAAAACTGTCCTAAACCACACTGACTAGTCTTTGAAATTGTAATTAAGATCAGGATGCAGTTTCAGTGGATTTAGATATTTAGGGTTGTGATGTATTTTGATGGACACAGCTGGGCTATTTAGGTAGCTACTGATTTCTAAAGAAAATAATTTGTCCTCCAAATATGTCTTGGCTTATCAACTACATCTGGGTTAAGTGGAAAATTGTGAATAATTTCTTAATTATGCAAACTGAGGCATATATGTGTGTGTGTGTGTGTGAGGGGAGAGAGAGAGAGAGAGAGAAAGAGAGAAAGAGGGAAAGAGTGAAAAGTTGGGTTACATTGTGGATGGATGGTGCATCACTGCCCTCTCCCACATTTTCTTGTGTTTATCACTGTTGTGATTCATTGTTGTGGGTTCTAATGTTCTGTGCATATTTGGCTTGAGATGATGACATAATTATGCAGTTACAGTATTTTCATTCACCTTTTTTAGTGTTTTCTTTTTCTGCCTCACTTTAACGCCAGCCTTGCTTTTGCCATTGCCACAATGGTGTCAGAAGTGGGATCTGGCGAGAGAAAGTGACAACATCCACTGGCTGATCAGGGAACCCAAGGCTGAGAGAAAACAACAGCAGGAGTACATGGCAGGTGGATTCCTTGTGCTCGCTGCAGTATAATCTCACTGTAAAAACAATGCAGTATCACCGGAACGTTCTGTTTAAAATGTTAAATTACACCAACAAAAACATACTCTTCACCATTTCTATTCAGCACAATTCTCTGTACATACTCCATTGATATTGAGGGGCCATTAAACTGGGGTCAGCAGTCAGTGAGCTGGACAGAGAGAAAGGATGTGTAGTGTGATAGATCCATTCAGCTTTAATGAAATCATAATAGCTCCTGGTCCCAGTCACTCCTTCCTCATTAAGTCTCAGAATTAGTTCTTCCAGACAGACGGGAAATACAGCTGCTGTTTGATAGTGTGGCAAAAGATCAGATTTTCACCACAATTACATTTGGAGCAGGTTGAAAATGATGTCATAATAACAAAAAACAATCATTTGTTTTCCCAGTGAGCAATAAAATAACAGATAAATAAAAGATATATCTGAGTTTACCACAGTATAATAAAATATGTGATGTAGTTGTGACAGATAAACACTGCAAGTTTCAGACTAACCGGGGTTGGTTTACATTAATATAATTATTGTAGCTGTCATATATATATATATATATATATATATATATATATATATATATATATATATATATATATATATATATATATATGTGTACGTAGAAATACAGTCACTGGCCATTTCCTTATGTACACATACCTTGCTTCTTCACTCAATATTCATTTTATCAGCTCCAGTGACCATATAGGTGCACTTTCTAGTCTACAATTATTTTGTTAGCCTCCGTTAACCCTGTTCTTCAATGACCAGGACCCGCAAAAGATCATGTTTGTCCATGTTTGTGGAAGTATATCATGGCACAAAAAAAGGAAATTTTTTGAAAACCTCAGCAAAAGAGTTGTTCATGCTCATCAGGCTGGAAAAGGTTACAAAACCATCTCTAAAGAGTTTGGATTCCACCAATCCACAGTCAGGCAGATTGTGTACAAATGGAGGAAATTCAAGACAATTGTTACCTCCCCAGAAGTGTCGACCAACAAAGTTCACTCCAAGAGCAAGGCGTGTAATAGTCAGCGAGGTCACAAAGGACCCCAAGGTAACTTCTAAGCAACTGAAGGCCTCTCTTACATTGGCTAATGTTAATGTTCATGAGTCCACCATCAGGAGAACACTGAACCACAATGGTGTGCATGGCAGGGTTGTAAGGAGAAAGTCACTGCTCTCCAAAAAGAACATTGCTGCTCGACTGCAGTTTACTAAAGATC
>BRDA01009174.1:0-14142 GCA_036984385.1 Crenuchus spilurus | reverse complement strand
ACAGAACGACGTACTGGGTGGAAGATGTCAGGACATCTGTCCATGAACTGAATCTCAAGAGAAGGTGGGTCATGCAGCAAGACAACGACCCTAAACACACAAGTCGTTCTACAAAAGAACGTTTAAAGAACAGTTACTGAAACGTTTAGTTACAGTTATTGCTGTAAAGGTGGGTCACACCAGATACTGAAAGCAGAGGTTCACTTTTGTCTCTCACAAATATGTCATATTGGATCATTTTCCTCAATAAATAAATGATGAGTATAATATTTGTATCTCATTTGTTTAACTGGGTTCTCTTTAGGTACTTTTAGGACTTGTGTGAACTTCTGATGATGATATTTATGCAGGAATATAGAAAATTCTAAAGGGTTCACAAACTTTCAAGCACCACTGTATGTGTACCTTGTACCTGTGTGTGTATACACCAGTGTGTGTGTGTGTGTGTGGCCACTTCATTAGGTATAACAAATATATATACATATAGTCTACAATGCAAATTTTGTCTGTGTCTCAAGTGTTGATGTCATTTTGTATAGGAGAGAATGTGTCAGTCACTTTGGCTCACAATCTCCTCATCAGTGTCACTACTAGCTGAATATACTTGCACATCTTGTTGTTTTTCCTGCTCTAATTCCCAGTTCATGACAGGTTTGACAATTACCTGATGAGTTGCATCAGCTGTGTAAACACAAAATGATGTGCAGTATCTTCAGTGTATGCAGTTTCAAAAACAGAAAACAAAACAGACATTGTTATCCATTTTGAAATACCTCGACCAGAGTCTGCACACAGCAACATCCACAGTGTTTATTTAACACATACAGAGCTTGTTTATGTCCATTTACTGAATTCATGTTCATCTGAGAGCAGGAGATATGTATACCACCTGTCAAAAAAAACATCTTGCCATTTTTTAACATTTTCCAAACTCTGATTAATTTTCTACTACAAATATTTACGTCTAATATTATTTTCCTCATTTTCTGTGTAATACGATCTTTGTGAATGATAAAAAAGTCATTCAAAGCATTCTTATATGTATATATATTGGCCGACAATCAAGTCATGTTCGTCACCATGAAGAAGAGAAAAAATTAGAGTAAATTGGGTAACATACATATATACACATTACACTTATATAGCGCCTTTCTAGACACCCAAGGATGCTTTACAATCCACACACTTCATATACATGAGAAGCGGCAGCCAGTCACGCACAGCGTACTCTCAACCGGAAGCGACCGTCCACCTGGAGGACTGCATCGAGCACTAAGGGGATCACCCAGGACAGAGTGCCAACCATATCTGTGGCATACATACATACATACATATTCATACACACCAGGGTAATTTTAGAGTAGCCAATTCACCTGATCTCCATGTTTTTGGACTGTGGGAGGAAACCGGAGTCCCCGGAGGAAACCCACGCAGACACGGGGAGAACATGGAAACTCCACTCAGATGTGGACTCGAACCCAAGACCTCAGCGCTGAGAGGCGAACGTGCTAACCACTAAGCCACCATGCCAACCATAACGATTACATTCCAAGTGAATCGCCATTCATAAGACACAAACATGGGCTGTAGTCATAAGTAATATTAAAGAAATCAGACAAAATATAACGTAGACGATGCAAAAATCTCACCCTCAAAAATTACCCTCTTTTCACCCGGTTCTACTATGAGCAGGACCACCACAGAGTGGGTATTATTTGGGTGGTGGATTATTCCGTGACTGTAGTCCATCTGTTTCTCTGTACACTTTGTTTGCCTCCTTTCACACTGATCTTCAATGATCAGGTCCCACTGCAGAGCAGGTAATGTTTAGGTGGGGGATGATTCTCAGCACTGCAGTGACACTGATGTGATGGTGGTGTGTTAGTGTGCGTTGTGTTGGTACAAGTGGATCAGACACAGCAGAGCTGGTGATGTTTTTAAACACCTCAGTGTCACTGCTGACATGAAAACCATCAAAACTATTCAGGCAGCAGTATGACCACCAGTAAAGACCTAGAGGACCAAAATGAACAGCGCAGCAGTAAATCATCATCATCAAATTTTATTTATAAAGCGCTTTTTACAACTGATGTCAGAAAGCAGCTTTACAGGGTTAGCAATAACAGACATCAAATCATTAATCTCTAATCCCCGGTGAGCAAGCCAACGGCGACAGTGGCAAGGAAAACTCCCTCAGAGCTGGAGGAAGAAACCTTGGGAGGAACCAGACTCACATGGTGGACCCATCCTCCTCTGGTCTGCTAATTCTAAGTGTGTGATGAATCATAATCATATGATCTTGTTGTAAAGTTCAGGTGAGCTGATATAGTGACAGTAGTGGGCTCCAGATTTGGTCCCCTTACAGTGGCTTGCAAAAATATTCATACCCATTGAACTTTTTCACATTTTATCACCTTACAACCACAAACTTAAATGTATTTTATTGAGATTTTAAGTGACAGACCAACACAAAGTACCACATAATTGTGAAGTGGAATGAAAATGATACACGGTTTTCAAAATTTTAATCAAATAAAAATCTTAAAAGTGTGACGTGCAAAAGTATTCAGACCCCTGTACTCTGATACCTCTAAACAACATCCAGTGTAATCACTTACCTTCAGAAGTCACTTAATGAGTTAATAGAGTCCAGCTGTGTGTAGTTTAGTCTCAGTATAAATACACCTGTTCTGTGAAGGCCTCAGTGGTTTGTTAGAGAACACTAGTGAACAAACAGCATCATGAAGACCAAGGAGCTCAGCAGACAGCTCAGAGATAAAGTTGTGGAGAAGTTTAAAGCAGCGTTAGGTTATAAAAACACATCCCAAGCTTTGAGCATCCCAAGGAGCAGCACTGTTCAGTTCATCATCCAGAAATGGAAAAAGTATCTACAACTGCAAACCTACCAAGACATGGCCGTCCACCTAAACTGACAGATCCAGTAAGGAGAGCACTGGTCAGAGAAGCAGCCAAGAGGCTCATGGTCACTCTGGAGGAGCTGCAGAAATCCACAGCTCAGGTGTGAGAATCTGTACACAGGACAACTATAAGTCTGCACTCCACAAATCTGGCCTTTATGGAAGAGTGGCAAGAAGAAAACTATTGTTGAAAGAAAGACACAAGAAGTGCCGTTTACAGTTTCCCAGAAGCCATGTAGGTTTGCAAATGGCACTTATATATATATTTTTTTTCATTCCACTTCACAATTATGTGCTACTTTATGTTGGTCTATCACTTAAAATCTCAGTAAAATATAATTAATTTGTGGTTGTAAGGTGACAAAATGTGAAAATGTGTTCATGGCTACAAACTTGAATTGACTACAGATCAACATCCCAATCTCACTACCCAATCCTGACAGATATAACCTGTCCCATAAGTACTTATAATGCAAATACATACATACATACATACATACATACACATTACACTTATATAGCACCTTTCTAGACACCCATGGACGCTTTACAATCAACACACTTCATATACACACACTCCGGTGAGAAGCGGCAGCCAGTCGCGCACAGCGTACTCTCAACCGGAAGCGACCGTCCACCTGGAGGACTGCATCGAGCACTAAGGGGATCACCCAGGACAGAGTGCCAACCATATCTGGGCAGACATACATACATACATTCATACACACACACCAGGGTAATTTTAGAGTATCCAATCCACCTGACCTCCATGTTTTTGGACTGTGGGAGGAAACCGAAGTCCCCGGAGGAAACCCACGCGGACACGGGGAGAACATGGAAACTCCGCTCAGATGGGGACTCGAACCCAAAACCTCAGCGCTGAGAGGCGAACGTGCTAACCACTAAGCCACCGTGATGCCCAGTGTGGCAAATGTACTGTTTACCTCCCAAACATGTCATGTTAAAAACATAAAATGCACTTGATTCATTTGAAATAAACATGCCATGAGTTCGGCAAAATGGCACCATTGGCTTTTCAGTCAAAAGCGATTTGGACTTGAAAAGATGATACACTCAATGGGTTTGCCTACTAATCAGCGCTCGAACCTGTAAGCCCCAAACCAATCAGAACACTTCTCACCCGCTCTCAACCGCTGACAATGATTCCAGACCACATTAACAGATGACTACGTGTAATTTCTCTCCGGCTTCAATAACAGATTATCCTCCAGTTTCCAGCCCTGGTGTGTGCGAGACATCCATTATCTGCACAACAGCTCATTAAAAGCTGATTTACAGTGCAGCGCTGGTTCCGGAACTGAACCGTCTTGCAGGGTCAGTGGCGGTCAGTGTGGCGCTGGTCAAATGAATAGGGGGAAGTAGAGAGGGGTGTGGGATCAGGTGTATGTGAGGCTGTACATGGCTATTCATGCACCTACACAGTCTCAGAGCAGCCCCACAGCGGTCATTTGCTCACTGGCCTGTTACAACCAATAGAATCTCCAGTAATTGGCTATTTGAGGCTGGAGAAGGTTGAGCTCACAGGGAGAACAGACAGGTCTGTCTGTCAGACACATGTATCAGAGTCATTCATCAATTATGATGACAATGTCTGAATGTCGGTACATCACAGGCCACATTGTCTTATCAACCAAACTGTTTAATACATACTTACTGTAGTACAGCGAGGACGTTAGTTATCCTCATTTTAGTAACTTACACCTAACGCCTCTATGGTAAGTAATGGCTCAATTAATAGTAATGAAAAGAAGCAGTTTAACGTAACTCAACATCAGAAATAATAGTACGCTCTAATACAGGGATTCTCATCTGGTCTCAGCCCGGGACCCACATTTTCTCATGGTCATCAAGTCACGACCCACTTTTATAGAATAGAAACCAAACAAATTTATTTAAAAAAAATAGCCTTAAGAGGAGGCTATGACTGGCTAATAACTATAATTTTTTACAATACATTACTTACAAATTATTATTTATATTTTTCTCATTACTATTAATAATATACTAATAATAACTATTAAGCGTTATGTAAAATAGATGCATGCACACAGACACAGATTCAAATGTTAATGCTAATGGTTTTAATATGAAACCTCTGATATTAAAATACGTCTAGCTGACATGACACAGACAGAATAAACGTCCAACATGTTTACAACTTACAGTGGTAGGTGAACACGGACTGCAGGCTAACTTGCGAAACAGTGGTTTACAAGTCCAGACGCTGTTTGATGGAGTGACAGAGAGGACGGCCAATCACACATTAGCAAGAAACAGGAGAGCCAATCGATGAGCTTCTGCGCAGTCTAAAGTGAAACCGCCTCTTTTCAAACTACCGCTGATGCACCATCCCAGGGGAGCCAAAGCGCTCGGAGGAAAGCGCAGGATTCCCAGCTCCAAATGGACCAATCAGTAGACGCCTGAGCCAGCGGACATTGCAATGTGAGAGTGAAAGAGAGAGAGAGAGAGCGCCGTCTACCCGCCCAGAGAGAGCACTGCCAATTTTTGCTCTCTTGGGCTCTGGCTGTTGATTACAAACAGCATGACCAGGATTCAAACTCACGATCCTCGGGTCATAGTGTCAGCGTCTTAGCCTGCTGAGCCACTCACACTTCCGATCCTGTTCAAGAACTCCATGGTCATCTTGTTTTAAGAGGCCTCAGTGTCATCCTGGACAACTAGTTATCGTTTTCTACTTGACTCGGTTGTGTAGGTTCCTTCTCTTCAACATTTGACAGATCCGACTTTCTAACTCAGGACACTACCCAGATGCTTGTCCAGTCTCTTGTCATCTCAAGACTTGACTACTGCAACTCGCTCCTGACTGGTCTTCCTATGTTAGCCATCAGGCACCTGCAGCTGATCCAGAATGTAGCTGCTCGGCTGGTCTTCAATCAGCCCAAGTTCTCTCACGTCACTCCACTGCTGTGTTCACTTCACTGGCTTCCTGTAGCTGCTGGCATCAGATTCAAAACCCTGATGCTCGCCTTCAAAGCAAGAAATTGACCAGGACCTCCCTACCTAATGGCAATGGTCAAGTCTCGAGCTGCACCTCGAAGCCTTTGAGGTTCTAGTACGGCTCAGCTTGACCCACCATCCTTCAAGACACGTGGAAGACTAGCATCAAGACTCTTCTCTGTCCTGGCACTCAGGTGGTGGAACAAACTCCCACTAGTTGTTCTAACAGCAGAGTCCCTCACAGTCTTCACACACAGACTGAAGAGCATCTCTTTGTGCAGCACTTAAGCAGCACTAGTTTAAAGCTCTTATATTGTGTATAATTGTGTATCTTTCCTTTCTATGTATTAGTGATGGTTTAGTTCTAACAGTGTCTGAACTGAACTGTTTTTGGTTCTGCTATTATTATGAAGTCAAGCTTGTAATAATAGAGAAACTCTTTATTGGCGCTATACCATCTACTGCACATCACTTTCACCATACAAGTTCTTTGAGTGTTGGTTGTTATATGCTGTATATATAACCATTTTCTTTACTAAAGAACCCTTGAAGAAGCTGTTCTAAGAGTGTAAATTAAATGTTTTTTGGCAATTCCATGCATGAGCTTGTGGAATAGTACAGCAGAGAAGGAAATGATGTAGTCTTTGGTTATCCGGATGCCAGCATTAGCTGTATGTGAAGCAGTGTGTAGTTTAATCTGATATCTGATAATATGAATCTGCTCAAGACCCAACATTGATAACAGTTCAATTCAATTTTCAGGTTTCAGTTCTGATGTTTATCTTCTGTTTGTCTTAGTCTGTGATTAATAGTCTGCTTCACTCCTTGGTGTAGTGTTTGTAGCGAGAGCGGGTGTTGGGTGAGGTGTCGCGGAGGCTGCATTTGCCCACAGTCGGGTGATTCTACCAGTTTGAGATGAGAGTGGAAACACGGCTCCATCTCAGCGGCTCTGCCCCAATCAACAAGGCGTGAATGATTGGTGACGTCCAAAAGGAACCAGACATACTGTAACATCTTTAATCATAATGTAAAACAATCTCTGGGAGGCCAATTCAATTAAATTCGGAAGCAATTTACAGACTTTTCTGTGTTTTCACCCAATTTAAGACCACTAATGTGCTGATGCCTGATATGTGAAAGTAAACAGGAGAATGTAAAAGTGTTTGATGACGTGGGCCTAATGTGAATTTTAAAAGCAGCTGTGAAGCTGTATCCATTAAACCCGACCAGATAAATTGGAGGTCCGAATTGTAGTGGCAAAATAAATTTCAATTACAGTCTCCATTATCTGAAATTGGATTTCTCTTAGACACCCACCCATACACCCACATGCACGTGCAAGCACACACACACACACAGATTTAAAAGGCAGAATCATTAGAAGGTCAGCGGAAACCCAGGAATCATTACTTTGATGTGGTCAACAAAGTCGGCCCTAATCAAATGAAACACACTAAACCTTATCTGCCAGGAATCAATACTTTGAAGCTTCTTTGAAGATTACTCTGCTTCTCCAACAGGCTACACATGTTGGATCTAATTGTTGGGTGTAGTGATGGTCTACTGAGTCATTTTCCAGCACACATTTGCCTGAAAGTGTGCGGCGTCACAAAGGAATCAATACAGCGACAAAGAGACGAGCAGCAGTTACTGTTGGAGCTCTTGATAATGGCAGTGCGTTAAGACCCTGCTTTTGTTTCTGGAAGCAGACAAGTCTGAGACAACTGAAGAGTCCATTAATGGAGTTCAGAACCCCTTTCACGTTTCAAAGACAATGGTGGTCCAAAAGTACACACTGCAAAGCAATTACATCTCCATAAATAAAAGGGCCCAAGGCTCTAAGAGCAGGTGTGACTGCAGGTATATGCTCATGCATACTGTAAATAATAGCAAAGCTGTGGTTCTCATCAATATTCAGTGAAATCACTCAGTCCACTGATATTGCCTTTTCTATATCTTGAATACAAGACAGTAAGAGTGTCATACATCTATATTCTGATTAAATCTGCTCTAAACTTAGACTTTCCAAAAAACTCTTTTCAGATGTGCTGATATGTTGTAAAAGAAAAACATTCTAAACATTTCTAGCCAAGACTTTTGAGCTCTGAACTGAATAACTAGAGGTCTTGGCTGCACACTGCTGATTACGTTTTATAAAACTGGTATGTGGTTTTATTTTTAAAATAAACTGAATGTGAGGTTCTTTGGGTCCTAGATTGAATATTTATGAGATAGGTGTGAGAAGTCTTTCTTCAGGTGAGCAGTCAGGACCACTGGACCATTCCTGGACCACTACTCCATCACTGATATGTCCGGAATTACCTTATGAAGATGAATGGCAAATGGTGGGAAAAAATGTGCTGCGCTCTGAGAAACATGTGTCTGGGTATTTAAGCTCATCTCACAAGAATCTAAATACCTAAATCTAATCTAAAACCTATATACAGTATATTTAAAAAGTAGACCCTTTAACGTTTCTGGGATATGTTTAGTTTTGGTTCTAGGATAAAATCTCGCAGTTATATAAGTGTTTATGCGGAATTTTGGTTTTGTTCCCGCAGGCGGGTCCGCCGACTCCAAAGGGTTAAAGCAAAGTGAAGTGGTCTGAGTGAAAGTCCCAAAAATAATTCACCATTTTGAATCTGGCTGTTGTGCTAACTTTTGTGTGTTTTCAAGTATCATCATGTGTATCATTGACACCGAGTTGTGAAAGAGCTATCAAATGTTTTCTGTTTTTTTGTTTATTTATAGAAAATTAGTCCATGTACAGTGGTAACCCTACTTAAGAGTTTAATCTGTGCAGGAGCTGAGCTCGTTATCTGGTTTGCTCGTTAGCTGGATGCATTTTCCCCATAAGAATACATGTAAAACTGATTAATCTGTGTCAGCCGGTCAATATACAGTATACTTTAATATGCTAAATAATGTGTTTATATGGGTTTTTAAAACATAAACGAGACGACGGCGGCACTTGTGTAGGCTGGCCACTAATGAGAGGGAGAACGAAGGCTCGTGTAGGCTGGTGGCTGCATGGTTACACTTATCATATGAAAAGTAAAAGTAAAATGTATCTAACTTTCTTGTTCACTACCTTTTGCTGTCTTTGTGTCACTTTCACTAGCACTTTCACTTTCACTGGACAGCGGTCAAAGGTAATGACTGACCTCTTCTTCTACGCTAGCATCTAGGGGATGCTACGACCGCAGTGCCCCTAGCGGTTTGGCATACATGAAGAAATTTACACTACTCGTTACCTGGAACAAAAATATTCCGAGATCTCAACTCGTTACCTGGAATACTCGTTAGTAGGGATGCTCGTAAGTATGGTTACCACTGTATATTGTTTTGTGCATTGATGCATATAAAGCTTGAAGTTCACATCCCTGTGCAAGACGAAATGTGTAAAGGTGGAGCTCACTACAGAGGAGATGGAGGGGCTTGGGGATAAAATAGGCGGTAAACTGCTGGTTTAAAGAATAATTCATGATATAAGCAGTAACCATGCTATCTTATACTGTGATTAACCATATAACTGTGATACCCCAAAAACCCTATAATGAATAATATCACAGAGACCCTTTTTGCAGTTAAATCAATTCAATCAATTAAAATGAGCAACTGAGCAACTTTTGAATGTTATTTTTCATTCAGGTTCAACCACATTTAACCTCATCCGACCTCACAGACACCCCTCATGAGTGTTAATTCTCAGCCAATGAAAAGGTAAGCACTATAACTAGGGCATCATTTTTTGGTAGGCATTGGAATTATTTTGATGGGCAAAATGAAAATGTTGCTTTTCCTAAACAAGAGCATTTTGAGAAAAGTAATACAATAACCTAAGGATGCCTTTTACAAATTCTGTGCCTTTGGGACCTTTTTGGATGTTGTTAGCCTCATCCCCCATCACCCTGGCAGTGCCCATGGAGTGCTAACTTGTTTACACTACCAGAATGACTTTGCTTGTGCTTTAAACATAGCACCTGTTCTTTTCTGAGTTTGACTCAGGAGCTGCACAATACTTTCATCTGTCTCTGAGTGATGTTGGAATTCCTGCAATGCAGACATCGCTCTAATGTCAGGAATACTAGAGGCATGTTTAAGTAAACAACCATCCTGTGATTCTAATTAGTGTATTCATGTTTTGGGAATCAAATAGTCGAGATGCAAAGTAAGGATCTAGTCTTAGTTGAGTCTGGTACACGTCTGCAGTAAAAATTTGTGAAGTTTGTCCCAATGAGCCCATGTGATAACTACTTAAAGTTGGTTGGGATAAGCTATCCATGTTAAATTCAGGGGCAATGTGGCACAGCTGGAGGATAGTGTGTGCATATCTTATGAAGGATGAACGTTACACTGCACTCTGCTTGATGTACTAGGCTGAACAGTGGAAGTATTGTCCATTGGTGTTGCTGGTACCTCTTTTTTAACTTTAAAGAACTATGGGTGGGCGATGCTAACCTTAGACCACCCGTAGACATGCACCTGAGCTTCAACTATAACACTGAAAACAAACAATTGGACTCAATAATCACCTCAAAAGCTCAAATTGTTTCTGAAATATACATAAATTGTTCAAACTGTGTCCAGATCCATGTGACGCATATTGAACTTTACATACTGTACCTATGACTGTGCTAAATCTTTTCAACCTTATTTAATACCAATTTAAGTGACCAATGAGTTTTAGTGCTTATAAACAATGCTAAACTCACTTTATTCTTTTTTTGCCCAATTTTCTCCCCAATGTGTTTGGTAGCCAATCATCCCACCCATTCGTTGACTCTCCCTATCACTTGTAATGTCGGACTCTAGGAGGGTGCAGACTAACACAGGCCTCCTCCAATGCATGTGAAGTCAAGCTCCGCCTCTTTTCAAAATGCCGCTGATACATCGCCGCCGGGCAGCCAACGTGCTCAATGGAAAGCGCAGGATCCTCAGTTTTGGTGGATCACCTGGCAGAAGCCTGAGCCAGACGACATTATTTAGTAGTGTTGGGGAGAAAGTGTCATCTTACCGGCCCAGAGATAGCACGTAAATTCTCTTGGGCCCAGGCTGCTTATGGCACGCAGCATAGTTTGAACTTTCGATCCTCAGATTATAGCGATAGCATCTTAGTCTGTTGAGCCACTCTGGGCCCACAGCACCATTTCTAAGCTAAAGAAGCCAAAATTGGACTCCAAGCTCATCCTGCTACATCTGAGGTAAGTGAAAAAGTGTGAAAACATGATTTCTCACCAAAAACCTTGTTCTGAGATAATCAAAGCGTAATGACATACGATGGAATTATAAGCTTATATTTTCAATATAAATCTATTAGCAACTTGGAGTTGGATGTGTTTTTGCCTTCTCAGGAGGCATATCTGAAATATCCAGCCTAGTGTCGTTGGCTCACGTTGAGGCACTTAACATATTTCACGAGACAAGGGCCATTTTGCTAGGAAGAGTAAGTAGATCCAGCATTTAGAGCTGATTAAGCGCTGATAAATGATAGCACATGCAGTGAGGCTGAATTGTGGGCTCTCTCATATGCATAACTGAGCAACACCCTCTCATTGAGGAGGCCTCGGTGCTCATTTTCAAAGTGCACATTGACCTTGTCATGCTTGGGAGGAGAATATGAGGAGAGTGGGGTGAAGCAGATGTCACCCCTCTCAGGAACACATTCACCCTCACCCCTACATCCCTGCAGAGGGGTCGGGGTCAGCCTGAAGGCAGAGGTCAGAAGATAATCCACACAACCAATCTGTATTTTTGCATGACACAAGGGTAGCGTGGGTGGCTGGATGCATGAACAAAAAGATGGATGGATGGGGTGGGAGGAATAGTTTTATATATACAATACACTGCTCAAAAAAATAAAGAGAACACTTAAACAACACAATGTAACTCCAAGTCAACCACACTTCTGTGAAACCAACCTGTCCAGTTAGGAAGCAACACTGACTGTGAATCAGTTTTACCTGCTGTTGTGCAAATGGAACAGACAACAGGTAGCAATGAGAGGCAATTAGCAAGACAACCCCTATTCAGGAGTGGTTCTGCAGGTGGTGACCACAGACCTTTTCTCTGTTCTCATCCTTTCTGGCTGATGTTTTGGTCACTTTTGCATTCTGTCAGTTCTCTCACCATAGAGGTAGCATGGGCCGATGTCTACAACCCACAGAAGTTATTCAGGTAGTGCAGCTCATCCAGGATGGCACATCAATGCGAACTGTATGTCAGCACAGTGTCCAGAGCATGGAGCAGATACCAGGAGACAGGCCAGTACACCAGGAGACATGGAAGGGGCCGTAGGAGGGCAACAACCCAGCAGCAGGACCGCTACCTCCTCCGTTGTGCAAGGAGGAACAGGAGGAGCAGAGCCAGAGCCCTGCAAAATGACCTCCAGCAGACCACTAATATCCATGTTTCTGCTCAAACTGTCAGAAACAGACTATAATTGAGGATAATTCCAAATCCAGACCTCCAAGGGGTCATAATTTTGATTTACATTGATCATTTTTTGTTATTTTGTTCTTAACACATTCCACTATGTAATAAATAAAGATTTTCCACTGGAATATTTTATTCATTAAGATCTAGGATGTTATTTTAGTGTTCCCTTTATTTTTTTGGGCAGTGTATATTCTTTTCTCAAGTCCAAGCAAGTACAGTGTTTTTGGCCAGAAAAGAAGAATGATGCTATTTGATTATGCAAACGTTCCATGAGAGGTGCACCAGCTGAACCTTATACAGTATATTAGCTGCAGGGGTGTATATACATGCAGAGATGTGCAGATGGGTGTTATATTGAGATGAGGTCAATGTAATGCATCAACGTCTGACCTAATTAGCTACATATGGACCCTATGACCTCTGTTTGATGTTCCTGTAAACCCAGAGGTCACCACAATATCTACACGATGGGAATGTCATTGCAAAAAGCCATGGAACATCATATCTGAAGTTTATTTTCAACAGAATTGTAGTTTTCTTTGTAGCCTGAAGCCTTTCTGCATCAAGAAATAAAAAATAATAATGTCACATGGTTGCAGTTCTTACTAAAACAAGTAAACAAAGTAAACAGTTGACAGAACAGATTCTATTCGTGTGCAACTACTTGACATCAATAAGCAGCACTTTTTATACCATGTCGAGTCTCCGACCTTGGATGTTCTTCTAAAATCAGGACGCAATTGTTCCTGTATTTCTTTTCTTTAAAAAATTCAACTCTTCAGAGAGCGAAACATGGCACAGCACACTCTAAACCAGCCACTCTGGGGTTTGAGAAGAGATAACAGAACACTTTCTCTCTCTCTGCGCCTCTAACAGCTTATTTCAGGGTTGATCATTAGCAGAGCTAACAAATGACGAGCCACACTGGCACCACATGAACATGTGAAAGTAAACTGACTGTTTAGGATTAATTTCGGGGAAGTTCAGGCTCAGAAAACAGAATGTCTTTGCTTTATCCATTAAGCTTTAAGTAAAGTTTGGGAATAATATAAAACACCACGTGAGTGAAATTCAGGAAGGTGACATATAAAGAATGTTTAGATCAGTCTGATACAGAAGAAGCTCACATGTGATATTCTCCAGTGTTAAAGTAAATAAACTTCTTTTAACAGAACAACATAACTCAGCTTATTGACTGAGGAGAGAAAAACAAACGGCAGGAAAAAGGCCAGAAGAACTGGATCTACACAAAAAAAGGAAAACGCGTTTAGGTTTTAATCTCTCACACTTTATACAGAAATGACATTTATTAACTTGTAATGCTTATAAAGTTTATAATAAAAAAAAATGTATAACAATAATAATAATAATAATAATAATAATAATTATTATTATTATTATTATTATTATTATTATAACTGCAGAAAAAATAAAATATAGTGATGAGCTCACATCTCCCACCTCTCTCTCTCTCTCTGTTTGAGTGTCATCTCTCCCTTTCTCTCTCTCTCTCTCTGTCTCTCTCTCTGAGTGTCATCTCTCCCTTTCTCTCTCTCTCTCTCGCTATCTCTGTCTCATCTCTCTGTCTTATCTCTCTCCTTATCCTCTGTGTGTCTCGTCTCTCTCTCTCCCTTTCTCTCTCTCTCTCTGTCTCTGTCTCATCTCTCCCTCCCTTTCTCTCTCTCTCTCTCTCTCTCTGTGTCTCATCTCTCCCTCCCTTTCTCTCTTTCTCTCTCTCTCTCTCTCTCTGTGTGTGTGTCTCATCTCTCTCTCCCTTTCTTTCTCTCTCTCTCCCTTTCTCTCTCTC
>BRDA01009173.1:10685-68125 GCA_036984385.1 Crenuchus spilurus | reverse complement strand
TTGCCTCAGTTTTTTTTAAACACACACACACACACACACACACACACACACACACACACACACACACACACACACACACACACACACACACAGCTTAAATGGGAAAGTAAATCACAGGCTGCCATAAGGTCAGGAAAACATATGCCTGCATAGTGATTAGTGAATTCAGCTACTTTATGGTCACCCATTACTGACACAGATGGTCAGTTTTCATCCACACAGTTTGTATAATCTCCTTATAAAAGCATTGACCAATACAATGGGACACTCTGATCAGCCATGCATGAGCCAAAAGTCACCATGGTCAATGCCAGGCATCAGATAGAGGGGTATACAGTTCCCCAGCACTGTGTTCTCTGGAGTGATGAGGTGGATTGAAGCTGCACCAAATGGGGTCAAACGTTCTATGATTTGGACATGTACAAGTATTTACATGGTTAAATGACATGTTTTGTTGATTTTCTAAGTGAATATTTTAAAATGGGAATGCAGGACACTGGGAACAGGGGGACCCTCTGCTATAATCCACAGCATGTTTATATAGATCCATACTATAGAAAATGAGCAGAACTGTAGAGGTTTATGGGCTGAAAAGGTTTATTTGTACATTATAAAATTAGTCTAGCAAAGCTGCAACTGAATTGGTTAAATTTCTAATATGCGATAACAGAAGCTGGACAATAAGATGTCCCTCTGTGGGCCTCACAGTGAACTCTCTGATTAAGAGGAAACAAAACAGGCTTTAACGTGTCTGCAGACTCCAAATCAACCTGAGTGAACCATTCTCTTGTGCCGGTAAATTGAAACGAAAAAGAATCATGCTTTTAGAAGCAATCCTCTTAAAACTGCAAAAATGCACCGGCAAACTGCAATGCAGCTGAAATCATTGTCTAGACTGCGTTCAGTATTATCAAACGCACTTTTTTGTTCAGAAGCATCACCATCTCAGGAATGATGTGCTTACATGAATGATTAGCTGTGAAGTGTTTCCCTTATCATCACATATGACTGCATTATAAATACTCTCCATTGTGTGCTGTGTCTGCTTTTCATAATAACAAGTCAAACCGCATGAACTCTCTCTGCGTTTACAGTCTGTGCTGTCATTCAGAGTTGTTGTTAACCTCTTAACAGTTCACTGTCTGTTTTTAAGGTTTAGGGGTGTCAAACTCCGGTCCAAGATTCCTTCACAGTTTTGTGATTTTCCTAATAAAACTCACCTGATTCAGTGACTGGATTTAATTGTAGTGTCAGAGAGAAGAAATCAAATTGTGCACCCCTGTCCTAAACTTAGGGATTTATATCGCAACCTCATGAAATATATCTACAATATTGATGGTTTTTGTAAAAGAACATTTTAAATGATTAGAAAATGTGTGTATGACTTATAGTATAATAGCACATCTTTTAAAAAGACTACTAAACACAATAAATAAATAAATAAATAAATAAATAAACAAATAAATAAATAATTCAGGATGTACAGCACTGAATTGACGTTATGTACGTTCACCTTATAACTGCAAAGAAACATCAATCAGCCCTCCATCTCCAGAATCTCTACTGTGTCTGATCCACTCATACTAGTGCAACACATACCAGCACACCACCACCACATCAGTGTCAGTGCAGTGCTGAAAATGATCCACCACCCAAATAAAACCTGCTGTGTGGTCCTGTGGGGTCATTGAAGAACAAGTGAAAGGAGATTAAAGTAAACAGAGAAACAGATGGACTACAGTCTGTAATTATAAAGTGTCCCTATATGCTCAGTAGAGCTAAAATGGACAATGAGTGTAGATACAAGGTGTGTGTTCCTAATGTGCTATAAAATCAGCATTTTATTACAAATAATAGTATAGTTTGTTACATGATGTTATATTTCTGACATATATTCATTTTATTTCTGAAACATAATCAGCCCCAGTCTCTAAAAACCTCCATCATGTCAACAACACACATGGGAATGGGCCCAAGCACCTTTCAACAACACACCAGGTACCCAGTGTAATATTCTATTCAGCCTGAGCCCTTTCTACAGACACGTCGACTGCCGAGTTTAATCAACACTCGGCCCAATTACGGCTGGTCGATGACGAGCCTTGGCTGATGCTGCCATTGATCAACCGAGCTCAGCCTGAGTCTTCATGCAATCTGGGTTATTTGAAATAAAATCTATAATCAGCAGCTTGAGTAGAAAGAAGGTTTTCAGTTTTCATGGCACCTTGTTTTTGTTCTTATATTAGAAAATAAAAAAGTGATGAATCTCTGAATGTAAGGAACAGGTGCAGGAATCTGTTATTTAGAGTAAACAACATAAACAGTGAACATCAATACAATTCATATCACACTTACATATACACATATACACACTTAGCAGTGCATCAATTCAACACAATTACAATGAAATGAATCATCAGACTGGACTCATCTCCTCAAAGATAATCTCTACAGGCCACACAAGTGGTCATGATGCTGAACTCGTGTAAACGTTGATGATGTGAAGTAATGTTTTGATGATGTTGTGTAACAATGTGAATATTAAGTGTTTCATAAATATATCCACAACATGAAATCTTGCTTATCTGCTAGACGTTTTCATTTCTTTCTCCTGCTGCTAATGTTCTGCTCATGTAGAGAATGAAGAGACTCTTCTAAAGCATCCACCGTTTCCTGAGTCAGAAAATGTTTAATATGGATATGCAGGCTACACATCCAAATAGAGCAAGTAGCAGCAAAGACCCTACAGGCAAGTCTGTTCTCTCAGTAGCCATCTTTGCAATGCCCCTGGGCATTTATTTGAGTCATACAAGGCCAGGCTCCAATCCTTTTGAATAAGCAGAGATCTATATATACACAAAACCAAACGCCACACAAATGTTTCAAAAACAGATCTGAAATCTCTGGTAAAATGGGATAAACAGTTTGTCCCAGGGTTTCTCTCATATAATGCAGAAAATGTGTTTATTAAATCTTTTCTGGATACTGCACATGGGTCAAGGGCTTTCCCGCAGCTTTACCAGCAAGCTGATTGGCTCCTTTTATTCAAGAGTGGGACTTTCCAGGAATCAGATGCCATGTTGGTAAAAGGAGACTGGGGGACAGTTGCAATCCTTTATTTTTGTTATTCAGAGACTATTCAGACCACAGCATCAATTTTTATAAATTAAACCCACACCTGTCTGCTAATAATGCATATAATTTACATATTATATATCATGAACAATATTTATATGAATGGAAGAACCCAGATGTCACAACTGACTCCAACCATGGAACATGAACAGTTGCAACGTTACAAATACAGATGTTACAAATGCTGTTCAATCTCTCTGTCGTTCACTGTGAGACCGGAACAGTTAACAATCTTAAGCAATAAAAGAGATAAACAGTAAAAATTGTGTGTGGACTGTTTTGATGCTTATTGCATATTGCATATTACACATGGCAGGACATCATGTGCTAGATGCTTTCTTATTTATTTTTCAACCAGTGTCTGCTCTCCAGGTGGCACAGTGGCTTGGTGGTTAGCACACTTGGCTCTCAGTGCTGATGTCTTGGGTTCAAGTTCCCATCTTGGTGGAGTTTTCGTGTTCTCCCCATGTCTTTGTGGGTTTCTTCCAGGGTCTACGGTTTCCTCCCACAGTCCAAAACATGGAAGTGAGGTGGATTGGGTACTCTAAATTGTCTGTGTGTGTGCGTGTGTGCACCCAGCAAAGGACTGGCACCCTGGGCTTAGATGAATAATGTAATGCCCTGCCCTGTACCCAGTGAGGGGGTAGGGGACTAATTGTGACCCTGATAAGGATTAAGCGGGTGGGATAATGAATGGATGTCTGCTCTCCAATTATGTCTTTGATATCAGTGATCACAACATTCACCAAAATCACAGATATTTGTCTGTTGTGTTTGTAACCTTCTGTCCATGACTTTACACTGATTTGCACTGAAAATACGTAGCTAGTTAGTAAATCAGCTAGTTTTCTCTGCTTTGTTGATCACCAACATCAAACAAGCCCATAATGTAAACATGTTTTATTCTTTTAAATATCTCTATCAAAACAATATCCGTCAACATTAAAATAGGGTTTGGATAATAATCTGTAATATTTTTTAAAAACGTTTTGCATCTGATCCCTAGCAGTACCTAGAGGGCAATTGCCCACATTAAAAAAAAAAAAAAAAAAAACTTTGGCCATTGATGTTTAAAAATGGTCAGAGTACATACCTCCTAATCAGTCCCAAAGGTTTTTTTTTAAAGGTTTTTTATTTTTATCTTTGGAAAATAAAGTGCCAGATTGGGGATGCAGTTCAATTTGTATTATTATAATAAATACTGAAGGAACTATTTATGAAGCAATCAAATGTAAAGAATAAAAACAATCTTATTTTATAGTTGTTCTGAAATGTTTGCTTTTGAAAAGGAACAAGAACACTATTTTATAGCTATTTCCATAATAACCAAATATACAGACATAATAAGCAGCACTTTATGATTGTAATTATCCAGAGACTTTTATTTTGGCCAGAAAGGATCGTTTTTATTGAATTTTATTACACTGCAAAATCAATGCAAATGAATTGGCACCTTCAGATCAATGCACTGCTGATACTCAGAGTGGACATACAGGACATACAAACTGTTGTGCTGAATAATGCAGAAGGATCATCCATATTGATAGTGACCAGTAGCAGTGCTATAGCCATAGGGCTGTCCTCATCAGCATGCAGCCTGCAGCCACTCTCCAATGGCCTGTTATATATGTCCATCAACACCGTCTTATACAGCTTATACCCTTTCTCTCTGTGTGGACATGTACACAGAGTGTTCACTGTATTATGTCCAACTTACTTTAACCAACAATAACTGGCAACTTTACTGGAAACACCAACTTTATAGGTCAAATATTTAGCTGTACATGTGCAGACCTGTACAGTTTATTATCCCCCTGTACCCCATTTATTATTGGCTGGTTTCTGATCACAGAACTGCTATTTACCAGGTACTATTTGGATGGAGGACCCTTTTCAGCACAGCAGTGACACTGATCTGTTAGTATCAAACTAGTGTATGCAGTAAACATACAAGCATATCAGATCTGTCAGTGTCACTGCAGGATTGAGAGTGGACCACCAACCACATGGTAGCAGGACAGATGTCCTGACATTTTACTTTAGAATTCTCTGATATAATTCACAATTCATTGTTCCATCAATGATGGCAAGACGTCCTGGTCCAGATGCAGCAAAACAGACCCAAACCTGATACTACCACCACCTTGTTTCACAGATGGGATAAGATTCTTATTCTCATTTAAACCAAAACGTTCTGTTTGTGTCTCATCCATCCTCAAAACATTCTTCCAATAGTCTTCTGGCTTGTCCACGTGATCTTTATCAAACTGCAGATGAGCATAAAACATAAACAAAATTTGTCCACTTATGATTTGTGTCTTGGTTTATTACTAAAAGTTATGTTTATAATGTCATTTTGCCGTTTAGTTTCCACATATGGACTGCACAAACAGAAAGTTTTGAAACTTTACTTTATGTTTATGTAATACATAAGTCTTTAATTTAAAAGTGTCTGCTGTGTGTTACATCTCGATATCAGCAACAGTGAGATTGGTCTCTGTTTTCTTTTGTTCTGTGTATCTGATAGCAGAGCCTATATCAGACCCTCTCTGTTTTGCCTCTCCTTCTGTCTTTCTCCAGTTCGCTGACCTGTGGTCTGCTCTTTTCTCTCTAAAACATTCATCTCCATCCATTTCTATCTCCTCCGGTCTGAACCTGAAGCCCTCAGCTCCGTTACTCATTACCCACCTCCCCTCATCTCACAGCAGCTCAGACAGCTAATGCACTTGCCGACAAGCAGCCGTCTGGACTGGTGAATGGAAATTCACAGCATGTAAATTATGAGGCCCATATCATGAAAAAACATATTTTTCCTCCTTTTTTGATGTTTTCAGTAAATACTGTTAAAGTTTCCTAAAGTCCTCAGTCTGTAAAGTCCATATATGGAAACTGAGCTGCAGTAATTGTGATGTTACAAGCATGAACAAATATACAGAACTAAAGACCTGCCAATTCAATATAGACTATTTAGCACCACCCCTTTTAGCATAGAGTTTATCCCCTCTTGTCTATATAGTCTAAAAGCCTATAACTTTTGTTTTGCCCCACCCATTCAGCTTACAGCAGTTGAGCACCTTTCATTCCTGAAGACTGTACCATTGGTGGATGGTTGGGGGTGCACATATGGTCGAAAACATGTCGCAAGAAAGTGCCCTGTTAGCTGCCTTCACAGCTACAACAAATTAAGAAGGTGTGCCCTCGAGAACATGAAATATTGATAATCTGTCTTAATGAGTCCTCTTATCTGCTCGTCTTTTCAATAGAAAAAGGTGCATTAAGTGTCTATGCACCCCTACTAGACAGTGTCCCAAAGTGAGTGCTTTTCAGTAGAGAAGATGTGATACAGTGCTGTACAAGGTTCTCCTACAATTGTACATGATGAAGCGCACGGGAGGCTGCCCCTCTAATTGAAAAGTGCCCCACCAGTGAGAAAAATGTGCCCTTTTACTTTTTTCAACCCTGCCCTTCAAATATTCTGAGTTCACCACTAGTCTGTACTGTAGTTGATGTTACTGGATGTGGGAAAATGATTAAACATTAGGGTGTTCCTCGCTGTTAGGAAGCAAATCCATCCACACATCCAAAATAAACAAAGTATGTTTTTTAGCCCAGGCTAATTTTTGAATGAGGCACAATACAGGGCAGGCAATCAGAAAATAACTCATTTACAGTCTCAATTATAAAACAGCCTGTTTAATTCTAAAGCATAACATGAATCATGACATTTTGCTACATAAACCACAAAAAAGTTAAGTAAATTAAGTTTACGGACAATGTAGAATTTAGCTAGTAAAGCCTGTTCAAGTGCAGAAGCATCTGTAACATCTGAGTTCCTCGCATAGGACTGATGGGTCTTCTTAAAATGTCATGTGACTTCTTCACAGTCAGATATCAATTCTCTGTTTTATGAGATTGCACGATTTACACATGTAATAAAATCACATTTCGACGATTTTATGAGCTTTTTATCACCTTTGTAACAGACCATTCATTCATCTTGATCTGTGCTTACTGTAAAGATGCTTCTGTGTCCCATTTTTGAGCATTTTCATTTTAGCCTTGTATTGTTTCTTTAGACTTAGGGGATTTGCCTTTGAGTAGTATGCAGCTAAAGGTTTCTTCAATGTCTAACAGCAATAGCATTACCCAAACAGTCGTGAGAAATACTGTAATTTAGACAGTAATGGTACATAAATATTTGATATGGTGGCTAGTGTTCGAGGGTAATGCAGCTCTGAGTGAGTTAGGAGAGTAATATGTCGAGACGTTGCATGAGAAACTGTGTTATTAAGCTTCGGCATGATAAACCTGTTCCAGACACATTCATATAAGATCAGCTCCACTCGCTGAGTGAGTGGCTGAATGATTGGGAACGTCTTTTCATTCCCTACAGCAGCGTTTATGTGCTTTTTCTCCAGTGCACACATTCATCCAAATCTGCACACAATTGTACAAAGCAGCTCGGCCTTCTGCAGGTAAACAACACAAGCCTACTTATGCAATTCCAGTAGGTATTATAGTTACTGTCCCAAGACAATATTATCATTCAGTGCCCAGAACAATGAAAAGCACACATATATGCACAAATATACACACAGAAATAAGTGTAAACCTTGCAGATGGCTCATCCAGTGAAGCAATCTGTGACAAGTGCACAGAAGCATCATAAGTGCTCACTTCCAGCCAGCAGATGCTACAAAACAGTAATGTGTCTCTGTCATATCAAAACCTCAATATATTTTGTTTTTATATTTTATGCTCAATACCAGCTGTCCTTTACATTGTGAGAACATCTCATGATGAATGGACCGTCAGAAATGGTCTAAAATCTACTTATATCTGCATTAACATTAAAACTAAAATTGTTTTTCCTTCCTCTATCAACTTCTTCCTAAGACACTTTACGTAACTTATGGCTAGGATGTCCAGTGAGGCATAAAAATACAATATGCTAAATGTTAACAGCATCCAAAACATGATAGAAATGTGGGAACAAATTAAAATGTGAATGACTTTGCAGATGTTCGGAATCAGTTTGTAATGTCAGGAAAGGTTCTGCACAGGTATGTGTTTTTGTTGTCAACATATCCTTTGAAAGTTTAATATTTATTTTAGTTTAATATACAGTAGGTTCTCTACATTTACTGTACACTCATGGTTCTATATGAGCTTTTCCACGATTAAGGAACATCTTTTCAAAACTGAGCCAAAAAAAAAAAAAAAACGTAAAATAAATGTAAAAGTCTGGAGTCAGGTGAGTAGAGTCAATACAACTTCAGTTACATTCATTACTGCATAATAAAAAGGTAGAGGTAGTGAAGCTAGACCCATCAAGATTTCTCACCTGTCTGGTACCTTTTTTCTGAATCCTGAACTTGGGATACCGTTAGCCAGAGGATTAATTTTATATCAGGGTTTTTGGCGTGCGACTCATGATTCTGTCTTTTCTCAAGCTTTCACGCTGTGCAAAGAAATCTCAAGATAGTGATGGCCAACCAGCCATGTGTTCACAAAGAAGAAGAAAAAAACATTGCAGGCTATTTTTATTCTTTATGCATGATTAAAGCTACTCAGAAGAAACACACAACCAAAATCCAAAAGTTGGCAGCTTTTTATGGAGTTATATTTAAGCCAAAATAGACTGTATTCGTGAATTGGGGTTCAAAAACACATCCGCTTTTGAATGTACATCACTTACAGTGAGTTAAGAGCCATAAGTATTCTATATTCTATATTTTGTGTGAACACAGTCACTCAGTCATAACCCAGAAGTGGCTATAGTGACCACCTTCCCATACAACTGTATACTATACAATTATTATTCTGACAAAGGTGCAACAATAGTGTCAAAAGTGACAATGAATGAATGAATGAATGAATCACAATGTGGGTACATTTAAAATTGATGTTCACAAACTGATATAAAGTCTACAAATCAACTTGTACAATTTTATCCAAGTTGATCTAAATGAACAAAAAGTACAATATGCAGGTCATGCAAGCTCAAATGTAAAATTAATTCTATAACTGTTTATCATAACCATACAGTCTAAAAAGGTAAAATAGACAAAAGTGAATTTGAAAAAAAGGTTTCCACCCTGCACTGAGATAAGCTGTGAAGAAACAGGTCTTTACATTTAATGTACTTTGATGCCATATGTTAACCTTGAGATGCAATTATTTACTGTAGGAGAAAGATGTGATGTTATAGGCATGAACACATTTACAGCACTATAAACCTGCACGTTCACTTACAGTATTTATCCATCCATCCATCCATCCATCTTCTTAACCGCTTAACCCTAGTCAGGATCACCGTGAGTCCTCCTACCCCATGACTAGGTGCTAATCAGGGCATTTCACTCATTTATCCATTTAGACTGTGCACAAATCTATTGCTGGACACACACAGACATAGACACCATCATACCAGGACAATTTAGAGTAACCAATTTACCTGACCTCCATGGATTTTTTGGACTGTGGGAGGAAACCTGAAACTCTAACCTAAGACCCCAGTGCTGAGAGGTGAGTGTGTTAACCCTCAAGCTACCATAGCGCCTCAGCTAGAATATTTAGCCCCACTCATTCAGCCTACAGTTACTTAGCCCTGCCCTTTCAACCTACAGCAGTTTAGACCCTCCCATTCTGCCTATAAATGTTTTGCACTGCTCAATTTAGCCCCTCCCATTCACAATGCAAAAATGTGAAGTGCATTTCCTGCAGACAGTCTGTTACTGGGGTGGATTTTATTGAATATGGAAAATGATTAAACTTTGGGCTGTTCCTCACGGGCAGGAAATAAATGGATCAGTGCATATGACCACATATCCAAAAGAAATGTTATTTACTATTTGTTCCACACTTCAAGTCAGGCTAAATTTTGAATGAGGCACAATACAGGGCAGCCGACCAGAACAGAACTCATTTGAAATGCCGTTAATGACTCTAGGCTATTTTTTAAAAACTGTATAAAAGTTGCTGAGGACATTTGAGGATATTGGTTTTAAACCCACTAATATATATTTCACAGCTCCAGTTCTAAAATGAAAATTGCAAACATGTCCTCCCTGATTGATAACATCAGGCTAAGTGGAAAATAAGCCTAAATTTATTTTCTTCTTTATGTGTGGCCTGTGTCGAGCAGTGGTCCCCTAACACAGGCCCTGTAGGCTGATTGCTCTGCACTCGTTTCCCCCGGTCAGATACACCCACTTAAATTCAGTGTGGACATACATTTACAAGGTGGACCAGATGTGCTGGGAGCAGGTGTTGCACTAAAAAGTGCTGGACAGTGAGCTTCCAATATCCAGGGTTGGAAACCACTGCTGAAGAGGACACAGAATGTCAATAAATCATGTAATTTAACCAGGGGTGCACATACTTTTGCACAAGAGTGTATATATAGATCAATCTGTTTGATACAAGAAGCCAAGCGAAGTCTGCAAGTGTGAAAACAAGTCAAAAGAAAGCATGCTCATTAAAGTAGCTGTAAGCTGAAAGTCCAATTAGATGGCCGAATGTAGTGGACAGTAACTGCTGCTGCTTGTTTTGAGGACGAGAGCATGACCAATCAGTTGGGGATTATGTCGGTGATGTAGGGGAGCTTAATACCAACACCATGTTTAAACCTCACAGCCATGCTGGATAATGGTGAGGTTATGTAAACGGGTCACTTCAGAGCACTTCGACACATCATTAGTGAGCAGCCTTGACTGAAGACCTTCAGAGGCTTGTAGAAAAAAACTTTCAAATATAATTGGTGTTTGGTTGGCTTATACACAGCATAACACATTGTAATCTTTACATATTTCATATTTTGATTTATCTCTACCTATACATCTCTTCCTTTAAAATAATTAAAGAAAACTAATGAAACATCCCTGCTTGTTAAAAATGCTCTTTGAAATGAACTGACTAATGATTTCAGCATCATTCACTATTAGCAATGTGAAGGATTATTAAAGGAACTGCAAAAATAACCAATTTCAAATTTGTGATGTCACAGAAACCAGTGCAATTACATACAACTGTCTAATCAGCCTACAACAGTTTAGCTCTGACCCTTCACATTTAAGTGTTTCAGCTTCAACTGCATAATATGAAGCAACCAATCAAAGCACAGATCATTTACAACCCCAAATCATAAAAAAAGTTGGGACAGTATGGATGTCACATTCTCGTCTGAACCCCACCCATTTCCTGGTATGTTCATCATGTCTCCACCCCCTGTGATGTCATGTTATTGTCCACTGCTGTTTCCTCACGTGTTTCTAGATTAATGCCCTATAAATACTCCATGTCTGTGTCATATCTTTGTCGTTCATTAAACTATTGTGAAGTTCAATGTGAATATACCGCTGTGTCATTAAAGCCTTTACATTTGGATATATCTGTCTTCCTGTCATTTCATCTCTGCACACCTGCAACGTTACAATGGAACATGCAAATAAATAAAAATGCAGTGTTTGACTTTTATTTCATTGCAAATAACATCTCCTCACAACACTGAGGATAGCAAGCAATTAAATGTTTCAGATGTTATTTTGTCCAATTCGTCCTGCATTGTGTCCAATAGTACATGGCTGACATTGCGTTTGTCATTTCAAAATACACTCTCAACTGTAAACAGTCCAGCCTAGTATCTGTACCCTCTTCTTTTGCAATCATTCCTTTATAATGTGTGCAAAATGTGGTTTTACATTATCTTGTTGAAAAATGCATGAACGTCCCTGTTTTGAAGGCAGATTATGTTACTATATATTCTCTGTGTACTTTTCAGCATTAATGCTGCCATCACAGAAGTATAAATAATCTCTGTCAATGGCGCTGACACAATCCCAGACCATATTAAACCCTGGTTTTGGAACTTGTTTCTGATTATAGTCTGGATAGTGCTTTTTGTCTTTGACCTGGAGCTCATTTCTGTTAAAGGAGACTCTGTATATACAAGAAAAATATGATATTTCTTAATATCTTCATACTGACAAAAGATTAGTTAAAGTTTGAGCTCCAGACATGTAACATAGAGTTATTAGCACAATGAAGCTAAGAATGCTTTTGCAATAACAAAAAAGTAACATGGTAAAACTATCATGCTACAGCCATGTTTTGTTGGACATTACCATGGAGGTAATACCATGATTCATTATAATGGAATGTCGGGGTCAAAGGGTATCATAGTAGTAGAGTGGCAATTGGGTAGTTATACAATTAGTTTTATCATGATAACACAGCGTGTTCTAGTATATTACATCAACACTGTCGTGATGCTACCACATAAATAGATTCAGAAGTGCAAACTGTCAACACATCAAGATTATGTTAAACACATTATCAATCATGTCTAAACACAAGACATGCAGAACAGGTGTTTTTACACTGACAGTTATATAACTGTAGAATCAGACTTCTGGTATTATGGTATGTGTAGAAAACTATATCACAACCATAGTAGTAAGGCATTAATTTTTGTAAGGGTGGAATTGAGCCATTTGTATGGTCTTCATGGTGCTGAATCTTTTTAAAGATCTAATTTTCTTTATTAGCAATGTATACAAGGTCTAACTTATAAACAACTGTAAAATAGCTTTTTCATTTAAAATAGGATGTATTATCAATCAATGTATAAAAACCAACAATAATACATTTACTACATTAAAATGTCAGAAGTGGTGAAAGATAAATGTGAGAAAACCCTGCTTGTTTTTTAGGCATTAGCCCCTCAAATGTGGCACACAGCAATATTAGCATGATCAAGCTAATCCTTCTGAAATTCATGGTATTTCGAGAACCATGTGCATATAGCAAAAAGACCATGTGATCTCAAAGTAATACAGTATACAGCCTGAGATTACTAGACAATTTTTCAAAGCTGAAAGTTTTCATTTTCTTTATTAAAAATTTCATCATGGCCTGCCTTATGCCTTGTGCTAAGCAACGATACCCAGGAGAGCTGGGCCAGTTGAAGGTTTGTTCTTGTTTGGCAGAGAGAAGAAGAAAATGAACAGCATAAAGAAGAAAGAAGGCAGAAGAAGTGGTAGCATTGTAGACCTCCCAAGGGAATGTAATTATGAGCCATAAAAGTGTGGATTCTACACTTTAATGTGGGTAAATGAAAAGGAGGCCCAGCTAGCATGAACCATGGCTATGGCTTTAATAACTTTTTCATTTCTCTTCTCCACTTAGATTTCAACTGCTTACTTTTTGACCTACCAAACATTCTCAAGCATTATTTCACTACTTTATCAACACCATAAAGTTTTTTTATTAGTACTGTTATTCTTTCTTGTTGGTATTATGCTCACCATGCTAAGTGTTCTTTCATGCTAACAATGCTAGCCTCTTTTTTCAGTCTTATTTATATAAATTTTTTTACAGCATTAATGTGCAGGCTGTTTTTGGAAATACTGCACAGGCAAGGTTTTCTGGGATAAAAATGTGTTTATTTATAATTTAGGAGCAGATGAACTTGAGTCACCATCAACCAGCCACATCCTCTATAATCTACAAACAACTACCCTGAAGAAAACTGTATTGCTCGACTGTTTCTTTTTCATGGCTCAGGAGAATGCCTTAGGAGAAATAGCATTAGACAAAAACAAGGCATGAGACACTTCTAGAGCAGATAAACATCATAATAGTCATTCATGACATCAGAACTGAGAAGATCTCCATCTGATATTGTTTTTCAGTAGGAGAATCTACTGAGATATTAAGGACATCTCCTTTTGGATTTTTCATACGATTTTCCAAGCTAATGCTCCTCACAGATCTGACCTCCTGGGGTTTGTGTGTGCATGTAAGGTGCAGCTGTTTATGTCCTTCACTTATCAGGCATGTACATATTTATTTATTTCAATATTTATTTATTTATTTTTGCCATAGCGTTTCTCCAGGGTCTTCTGATGGATGCATCGTGCCTGTTTCTACATGCTCACACACCTGGGCTCAATCTGTGTGTGCGTGTCCCCTTGTATTACACCCAGGTGGGGACTGAAAGTCCTCATAATAATAGAAATGCATGCCAAATCTGTAAAAGTGGGGACATTTTGCTGGTCCTCACAAGAAATTTGACATTTTCATTAAAAACTTTTATTGGAAATATGAAAAGATCAGAAGCATTGACCTTTGGTTGCTAAGATTAAGTGTAGGTTTAGGTTTATTTTTTACTCAGGATTACAGAAAGGAATGCAATGTCCTTATTGTACCACCAAACTGTGTTTGTGTGTATGCACCAGGTTTATGTCATGTTTTGGGGACCTAAACCTGTTTAAACACTCAGGTTGTGGGGACATTTCTTCATTGCATGACTACAAAGCTGGTCTCTGCAACATAAATCATGACATTTTATGGTGAATACATGTTTTGAGGTTTATGGTGAATACATGTAGGGGTTTAAGATTTGAGTAAGTCTATGTAATGTCCCCACAGTTCACAGAAACAAACGTTTGTGTGTGTGTTTGACTGAGTGAATGCGTAAATCAAGCACATTTAAAGAGAAATGAATCAGCTGATGAGCTGATGCTGACAATGTGTATCTTCTAGCTAGACAACTGACTCAGAGCAAGAAGTGCTGATGTAGAATCAGTTTTTTGATGATGACTTTCATAAATATTGAGGAAGCTGAATCAAGATCAGTCGTCTACCAGCCCTGCTGCTGTCTTAAGTAGCTGCCTGTAACAGTGAAGTGTTATTATTTCAATAGTTCACAGTAAGTCATGCTGTATCTTAAACATCAACTAGTCAGTGAGACCTTAATTCAGATCTGGATGTGGTTTGAGCAGGCTGAGAGATGTTTTGGTTATTGGTTACAAGGACACCTGGACTATTTAGGTGATTATTGAGTGCTATTGAGTGCCATTTTTCAACCAATTCCAAACATGTCTTGCCTGATTGACTACATCTGGGGTAATGTTTTCTGGGTGGACTCATTTAAAATAAAGTATTAATGAATGTGTAAAGAGGATACGATGTAGTGGTGCTGTTATTGTGAGTGAATGATGGATATGGTTAAAGGTAATTTGTATATGGAGCTAATGGTTGATGGGCAGGAGAGTGGACAGTGACCGCTATGAGGGACAGCTGGAATCAATAGGTCAGAGCAGAGTGCAAAGTGATGAGATTGTGGAAGTAAAGAGCTTAAGGCCAGACTCAAGAAGCAGAGATGGAGCCACAGTCAGATAAAAACAAGTGGATGAGAGGGGTTCAAGAAAGGGGTGAGTGTGAGGACCAGTGTATGAGTGGGGAAGGTCAAGTGGACAATACGATGATACTTTATCATTATCAGAATAATACATTACATCAGATTATGCTTTACTGAGCATTTTAATGGTTTGTGACATAAATGTCATAAGGCCCTACGTAAACTGTGGTAAATATACTGTTGAAGGGATTTAAACTTGGACGGCATGGTGGCTTAGTGGTTAGCATGTTCGCCTCTCAGCGCTGAGGTCTTAGGTTTGAGTCCATATGTGAGCAGAGTTTCCATGTTCTTGCTGTGTCTGTGTGGGTTTCCTCCCACAGTCCAAAAACATGGAGGTCAGGTGAATTGGCTACTCTTAAAAAATACCTTGGTCTGTGTATGAATGTATGTGTGTATGCCCAGATATGGTTGGCACTTTGTCCTGGGTGATGCCCCTAGTATATCTTTGCTTTGCAAGTTACATGGCAACCATATAAATTCTAGCACTTTTCTTGGTTGAAAAAAAGGATGAAATCTGTGATATTTGAGATAATAATTGAATTTAAACTAAATGTTCACTTTAATAGGGCTCAAGAAATATTTTGGGTGGAAGACCATGCCCAAAGCACCTCCTCCTTGTAATCTATCAGCATATAAATTTATATTTCTATGTTCCTGAAGTGTTGCATGACAACATTTTTATACCCAACACCACCCCTTCTCCTATATTCACCAAAAGTCTTCTCTCAGTCCACTGCTTTTCATCAAGATGGGGTCCAGTTCTGGCTCAGCGGGCTACGCTGACACTATGACCAGAGGATCACGAGTTTGAATCCTGGTCATGCTGTTTGCCATCAACAGCCGGAGCCCAAGAGAGCAAAATTGGCAGTGCTCTCTCTGGGGGGGTAGATGACGCTCTCACTCTCCCTATTACTCACACATTGCAATGTCTGCTGGCTCGGGCATCTACTGATTGGTCCATTTGAAACTAGAGACCCTGCACTTTCCTCCGAGTGCGTTGGTTCCCCAGATACGGTGTATCAGTGGTAGGTCGAAAAGAGGCGGTGGCTATATCACATGCAACGGAGGTGCATGTCTTCACCCTCCTAGAGTCAGGGACAGTGCAAAGTGATGGAGAGAGCCACTAATGGGTTGGGTTAATTGGTGACTACCACATTGGGAAAGGGAGAAAATTGAAAAAATTACAAAAAAAAAAAAAAAAAAAAGATGGGGTCCAGTTCTGTAACTGAAAGATGATGCTGCAGAAAACTCACAGCCACTATTCTCATACAATCACATGCTGACAACATGGTCAAAACTAGTAAATGTTTAATTCCACCGAAGCATCTATTGTTCACAAATAAACAACATTAACATTTGATAAGAATCAGTAAATAAAACATGTAATAATAATGAAAAATGTTTGAGATCAGTTGCTCAGGATTAATCTCCATTACTGCAGGTGCAGAACATTTACATCTTCTTCTACTGAAAGAAAAACACAAAACCAAGTTTAGCTCACACACACTGACAAAGTTTGCATTTGCCATTCAAACTGTGTTTAACACTAAACATTTAGTATTGAAGTATCTTCAAGTTTTGTCTATTGAATGTGAAAATAGTGGGACGCTCACTCTCCACCAAATGCCTCACATTGGCATTGTTCAAAAATCATTCAAGGTTTTCAGTCAATTAATTCCAATTTGGAAAGCAATTTGGTGTCTCTTAAAAGGTGGTGATAGCAGCTTTCAGATATAATTAACTTCCTTTTTTCTTCCTAGCATTTGCTTTTGCAAATGGAAGCGTTATTACTGACTTTACACTGAATTAATGAATGCTGGCTCCTTTTAGTTCGTCTGGTGGCATTTGATGGGATAAAAGCTACTATTCTGCCAATATGAGATGAAAACTAATACCTTTTCCCACAATATTTCCAAAATGGGCTGCTGGGCTGCAGGCTGAGATGTTTTTAGCTAACTGATGCAAATATGTGAAGTAGATCTTTGGAATAAATATACTTATGTCCACTAACTTACACTTTTGACACAAAATTGGCAATCCTTGGAGGTAACTTTGTGATCGTATTTTTGAGAAAAACAATAACAACTACTAGCTGCTTCGAAAGCGATGGTTAGTTGATTTGGATTGGATGCCAAAATGGGTAAATTACATAATTTAATATAGAGGGTTTCATTATGAGTTATCCCTTTGGCAGTAGTGAAGAGCATGACTTTTTTAAGGACCTAAGCACTAGTGAAGATATTATAGTATATTGAGTGAGCTAAGACATTATAAGACACTCCCTGGCCACTTTATAAGGGCTTATAAATTTGCTGGTGAGTGAGTCTGAGCAGATTACTGCATTATGTAAATATGATTTCATTATCATCACTTTTAGTATTTAGTACTTTTTAAAGATCTTCTCTCCTTCTTGCTTTGTGTCAGATAAAATGCAACTCTCAGTTCAAAATCTCCCCTGTCAGTCAGGCAGCTTAAATATGTACAAAGCTTCACCCCAAGGCTGTTTAACAGCTGAAAAATGAATGTGTACAACAGAGCCTGGGGGAAGGATGCAGGAAATGAGGAGCAACATCCAAACTAAAATACAAAACCTTAACCTTTCTCTCTCCTCAGAGACTCAAGACATGACTCAGACTCTCACCCCAGAGACCTGAGACACCACATAGACTCACAGAGATGAAAGATTAAACTTGGACTCTAAACTCAGAGACTCAAGACTTGCACACCAGAGACTTCAAACTTCAGACTCAGAGACTCAAAACTTGCAATCTTGACTCACAGAGACTGACTAAGACAGACACAAGACTTTTCACTATTGCAGGCAAATTTTTTAATAAAATCATGTGGATTTTTAGAGTTACAGTGCACTGCAGTTACCAGAGTGTGTGGAGCCAGTCTAAGACGAGACCAAGTTAAAAGACTTTAAAAACAAAAAAAGTGTTTGCACTAAATAAAAGAAGAAGTTTTACATTTTAAAGCTCATTGAAAAGTATCTGTCACTGTAAATTGTGGCATGTTTCTGTTTGTGTAGTGTGACTTTCTGTTACAAAATCGGTAGGAGATTTGGGGAATCTGGCAACCCTGTATTTTTTAGCTGACTGAGCAAAAGATTGTATTTGAGTCACTTCAGCCGGGTAATGTGAAGAACGTAGCCTAAAACAGGTCACACTAAAGCGATGGCCTGCAGCACTACCATCTGAAAACTTATGTGAAAACAAATAGTGGCCGAGAAACCGTGTACAAAACAAAAGCTACAGACTGGACCACACCGGCACGCTCTAAAACAGAATGTAAATCCTTAAGAGTGCTGTTAAATGTTAATTCATCCATTTCATCAGTCTTTCATATTTATTTCTCATTGCTTTCTGTATGTAACACTTGTTATTCTATATAAAATGTATTTTTGTTAATATTTTGGAGTGTCGTAAAGATCAATTCAATTTACACTATTTCTTATGGGAAATGTTGCTTCAGTTATTGTTCATTTTGGTTATCATCAGGCACTTTAGAATGGATTAATGACAAAACCTGATGTTTTGTTATTTGTTGAAGACTTCATTTTCATATTTTTTGTACTTTTTGCTGTGTAATATAGTAAATAGGCTGGCTAGTGGGTTAGATGTTAGCATTCAGACTGAAAGACAATAAAGACAGGACTTGGACTCGACTGAAATGACTTGATAACATCTCTGTATCTTATATTCAGTAATATGAGGATATTTTCTATCACCTCTTTAATCTGTCACCCCTTAAATGTCCTGATATCACTGAACTAAGCTAGCAAACTCTTTTTGCATTGCTAAAACAACTCAGCCTCATTGTGATGTTTGGGTTTTTGAGGGCTAACTTGTCAAAGGTGTTGTGAGTTGGTTTATAGTAATGTTAATGGAAACAGAGGCTGATTCTTAAATATTCACTCAAGGCGAACATTGGCGACAATGTGAAATCAACTCCTCATTAGACGAATGAAGGGAAAAACTAACTGGTGGCCATTTTTTCAGCTCTAACTCGTCACGACACGGTTCAGAGTGAGGAGCTCTAATAATTGTATAATTGTGGCTTTAGCTTGAGGCTTCAGTGATGGCTTCAATCAATGTGGAACTAATAGAAATTCACCAGGAGAGAGACAGGGAGACTGGCTTTGTGGAACTGAAGTAAAAGTCTTGTTACAACAATGCAATAATGACTCAAGTAGTAGAAAAGACCCAGAAAAAAACTAGTAAAAAGTATCTGTGTATGTATATATATGTATATACAGTATATAAGATGTAGTCAATCAGTGAAGAAGTTTTTATATAGTTAATTAGCCATTAGCCTTTAGTCTGTAACTGTGCTATTTTGCATTGTATAACTGTGTTGTATTAAACTGTCAGTTCAGTGTGAGGTAGTAAACATGGGTTGAATTTAACATTAAGAAATCTGGCTATAGTGCAGTACCCTACTTGAGGATTCTTGCTAGCTTGTCTCCAAAAGCTGTAACTAGCCTACCCAAAATAATAAAATTCTCAGTGGCTCAGTGGACTATAGTGATGACACTATGATCAGAGGATCACAAGTTAAAATCCTGGTTATGCTGCTTGCCATTGACAGCCGGGGCCCGAGAGAGCAAAATTGGCCGTGAGCTGTCTGGGTGGGGAGATGGTGCTCTCTCCCTATTGTCTGCCATTTGATCATTCAGAGCTGGGGATCCTGAACTTTCCTCCGAGTACATTGGGAGCCCAGTGACAATGTATCAGCAGCAGTTTGAAAAGACATGGTGGGTGAGTTCACATGCATCAGAGGAGGCTGCGCTAAGTCTTCACCTTGAATCTGGGATATTGCAAGTGATGGGGAGAGTCCTAGTAGAGGGGTGGTTTGATTAGCTATCATTATATTGCGGGGGAAAATTGGATAAAAATTTATTGTAAATAAAAATAATAGTAGTAGTAGTAATGAAAAAGTAATTAATAAAAATATATGATACTTTACATTTTTGAATAATTTTGATTATGAATAAAAATGAACCTTTTCATGCTATAAAAAATTGTGAAGCACTTGTAAATATGGGGGACATAGAACCACTAGAACACAGATGCACTCCCTTATGACAGCTATTTGCATGAAGGTTTTGTCATGTTACAGTTAAAGCTAGCCTTGAGGAGCAGTTGTACATGATAAAAGGTCACAGGGAAAAGGAAAAGCTTTAGGAAACAGCATAACTGCTCAGTGGGAGTGCTGTGACAGGCCTCTCTCCATGAATTAAAGAAACAAGCTGAAACTGTACAATATGGAGCAAAACTGACCAGAAAACCCCAGAGAGAGAAAACAGTATACGGAGAGATGGAGCATGAGCAGAAGTTGCTTATAGCTAGACATGTAGGTGTGTGTGTACTAAAAAGGACAGATAAGAGCGAGTGCGCGAGAGAGAGAGAGCATGGATTCTCCATTAGACACACTCCACTTAACAGACACATGAACATGGAAAAACCACAGGAGGAGGAGAAGAGAGAGGGAGAAAAGGAGAGAAAGAACAAGTGAAAAGAAAGGCTTAAATGAGCGTTAATCTCTTCATAAGTGGGGGAATAAATCCGACCGTGGCTGTTAAAACCGTGTGCGAGATGACACACCACATTCAGAGCAAATTGCACGGTGTCACGGCAGCTTTTAACACAGCAGCCCTCCACAACACACAGGCACACCCACACACACACACACACACACACTTCTCTAACACTAAATTCACATCACAGCAACTACAAATGCAAGTACAAATGGAATAAATCTCTGAGTCGTTTAGGGACGCGTCTCGTAATCCTGCTCCTGGGGACCCAGAGCACTGCATGTTTTGATGTCTTCCTTACCTAAGAGACCTGATTTAACTCATCAGCTCGTTAGCAGAATGCTTAATTAACAGAACTAGGTATGTCAGAACAAAGACATCCTTAAGCTGTGTTCAGTTTATCTCGGGAAATCAAGCTCAACATTATTTTATTTTCAACATTCATGCATTCATGTTAGAAAGTAGAACAAAACATTGACACCTATGTTAATTAGCAATTAGCCCACGTGATTAGCAAGAAGCTAGCCAGCTAACCTTAGTGAAGACAAGTCAAGTCTGGCCTCGTCTCCAACTCAAACTAAAAATGAACATAATCAACTCAAATTATCCTTATAAACTTAACAAAATAGCACTTTAGATTAAACATAGTTTGTAGTTTTTAGTGCAACACTAATGTGTTATGCATTGTTGAGGATGCAGGCTTGAGCTCAAAACGGATTTGTTTTTTTTTACCTCTGTTTTTGTTTTTCCTTTACTTTGTGGTGGTTTCTTTTTCTTCTTGCTCACCGACAAGGAAGACCAATCAGCTCATGAATTCCAACATGCAGGTAAAGCAATACATGTAGCAAACAGTGAACAGAGAAACATTTTTTAAAATCTATATGAATAATAACCCCATAACAGAACTTAGAACAGATAACATAACAGAACAGATAAAAGCAAACAGGAGGAGAGAACCATGAAAAACCGCTTCATTATAAGGACACTGGTGGACTGTGTGTTATCCTCTATACAGTAACAAAAAGCCTTTTAGTGTTAATCTGTCTCAGAGTGTTTAGCTGTTTTGTAATAATGTAATTTTTATAGTTATTATAAAACTGACACAACAACAAAACAACAGTAATACAATATGTTTAGATTATTATTATTATTATTATTATTATTATTATTATTATTATTATTATTATTGACCAGTATACTGGACACTAAATACTATATGCTGCTATAAACTATGCCATTGCTAAAAAGTTAGATATGTCTGTAGGTAGGTAGGGGGGTTGGTAGGTACTTGATCTTGAGGGAAATTATGGCATCCAGTAGCTTAGAAAAACAATCTATTCCACACAGTAAAAATACAATAAAGTTATAAGATACAATATAGTAAAACTTTAATTAAAAAAATGCTTACATAGTGTAAAGTAGCTGCGCAGCCAAAAATATTGCCAGTAACTGTATAACTATAAACTGTATATCCAGAGTCTATATAAATTACTATGCAAATACATATACATTGAATATACATTGAATATGTATACTCCTGTACATTGAGACCAACACACAAACATCCTAAGATTGAGATGAAGATTAAGATATAACTCAGTCCACAGTGGGCTCCCCCCATCTGCCTCGAGCAGAGTTAAAAAGTCTAAAGGCTCTTGAAACAAATGATGACCGGAGTAAGTTTGTTGGGCAGTTCAGTGACTGCAGCCTGCCTCTGAACACACTCCTCTGTTTCATGATGGTGGTGTGTAATGGGTGACTGTCACTGTCCATGATAGAAAGTAGTTTGTCCAAAGCCCTTCTCTCCATCATTGTTGTCAGAGAGTCCAGCTCCACTCCAGCTACCCACCCAGCCCACCTGACCAGCTTGTCCAGCTGCAATGTGTCTCTCATCCTGATGCTACCTCTTTAGCATACCACCACATAAAAGGGAATACTAGCAACTGTAGAGTGGTAAAACATCTGCAGGAGTTTCCTACAGATTGTAACGGACCCAGTCTCCTTAGGAAATACAACTGGCTCTGTCCCTTGACCACTGACCAGTCCAGTTTGTCATCCAGATGTAGTTCAAGGTACTTATTGGTCCTGACCACCTCAAAATTAGCCCCCTCATCAGCTGTGGGGGGTAGTCCAGTCCTATAAAAGTCTACAACCATCTCCTTAGGTTTGGATGCATTCAGGTTAAGCAGATAGATGGATGGATGAGTGGATGGATGGATGGATATATAGACAGACTGGTTGATTGAAAGACAGATTCCATTAAGCATCATGCAAACATTTGTAAACAGTATTGAACACATTGTAAACTGAAGAAGTCTTTTCACAGAAATGCTTGTGATGAACGGTAAAGAAAGCAAATGCTAAAGGTTTTCTAGAGAAAGTGATCATAAATAGTTAACACTTCTTTGAGCCCACCATCTTCTTCTCTTTTCTCTGCTATGAATTATTAAATGGCTGTGAGAGTGTCTGGGAGCTATGCTGAAAAGCTGTTAGTCTGAAAGTTCAGTCTGAACACCTGGCCTTACCTGACTGACCTGTCCACCTGCACGCATAACTAAAGAGTCTGCTGCACATTATTAAAAACTTCAGCTTCACTAACCCTCCTTAATGCCCCATGGACTAAACACTGTTTGTAACACATTATCCAATATCTTAAAAATATTGAGTAGATAAACTGGTGAAAGCTGTATTATTAATTTGCTTTAGAACTGGAACTGTGAGGTAAATATACTAACAAACACCACAACTCAATAGTCACCTAAATTGTACAGTTTCTGTAAAAATGCATCTCCAATGCTTCCCTCAATCTGCTCAAACCTCATCCAGATCTTAATTAAAGTTGCACAGACTAGCTGACATGTTTTAGAACACTGTGTGACTTAATGTGAGCTTTAAAAAAAAAAAAAAAAAAACTTAAGTGAATGTATGAACTCAGAGCAGGAAGTGCTGATCTTGAATTGGTTTTAGAGATAATGATGGTCATAAATTCTAGAGGAATAAAATCCAAGATCTGGTAGAAGTGGCTGCCTGCAGAGATTAGGTTTTATTATTGTTCTAACTCTATTGTTATCTGATTTATATTCTTTTTCTTTTACATTTTCTGCTGGATTTAAGTAGTTTTTGAGATATTGACACTGTTCCAATTCCAGATTTTTCTGTCTGAATGTGTGAAGGCTTGCATACAGCTTTTTGATCAGATTCACAGTTTTGGCATAGCTGTTTTTTTTTCCTCATAGCAATAAATGGGCTGTAATTTGAATGAATAACATGGAACGATTGGGCACCCTTCAAATGTAACTGATACAAATACACTGTAACACCAACCAGACACCTGATTTACCACAGCAACGACTGGGCAACACCTGAACAACCGCCTGAGACACTACTGCATAGCAACAACCTAGCAACCAATAAACAACTGCTTAGCAAACACTTAGCAATCATTTAGCATCACCATAGCAACCGCATAGCAAAACAAGTTGCACCTTATTGACCACAAAGCAACAGCCTAGCAACAGCCTAGCTGTGCAATTATCCTGCATTCCTTCAGGAAATGCACTTCCCTAGTTATTATTCAAAGTCTGTGAGACTTTATTAAGATCTGTGTGTGATTTAAATGAATTGAGAAGTTTTAGTGATATACACACACTGACCACTTCATTAAGTACACATACCTTGAATCTACACTCATTAACAATTTTAGCTCCACTGACCATACAGCTGAACTTTGTAGTTCTACAGCTACAGACTGTAGTCCATCTGTTTCTCTGTATACTTTATTAGCCTCCTTTCAGTCTGTTTTCAATGATCAGGACTCCAACAGTGGAGGTATTATTTGGTGGTGGATCATTTTCTATACAGCTGTGACACTGATGTGGTGGTGGTGTGTTGGGGTGTTTTTTACTGGTACAAGTTGATCAGAGCTGCTGGAGATTTTAAACACCTCAGTGTCACTGCTGAAGTGAAAATAGTGCACCAACCAAAACTATCCAGCCTACAATACCCTGTGACCGCTAATAAAGCACTCGAGGATTACCAAGACATCAGATGAGCTACTGTCTCTGACTTTACAACTACAAGGTCTTTTTTTTTTTGCCTTAAACTGATTTTCCACACATCTTTGTGCGGCAGTGCCAGCTACAGCTGCGAATGTACAGTCGACCAGCTGTTTGCTGTCCTCCTTAGAAAAATGTGATTCTACACATGATTAATGTGTCTTGTAATATGAATGTAGCCATTATGTATAAAATCTCCAACTACTCTGCTATGTCTGATTCACTTATGTCAGTGCTACACACTAACACACCACCACCACCTCAGTGTCACTGCAGGGCTGAGAATGATCCACCAAGTCAAGATAAATTTATTTATTTAGCACTTTTTACAACTGATATGGTCACAACCCATATATTCCCTGCTCTGTGGCGGTTCTGTGAGGATTCTGATCATTGAAGAACAGGCTGAAAGCAGGTTAATGAAGTATACAGAGAAACAGATGGACTACAGTCTGTAATTGTAGAAATACAAAACATTCATCATTGTGTATATACCTCATATATAGTCATAAGCTTTGTACAATTTGTCACTTACAAAATCTACAAAATGTGTAATATGACCAGCACTGTCCAAACTTTTGCATACAACTGTATTTCCACCTGTTACTTTCAGCACCTTCAACTTAGAACACGGTCCTGTGTCCCTGAATAAGATGCATTTGTTCTACTGTCTGCAGCACTGTCTAAACCCATCGCTGTTACAATAGAGTTACACAGAACATCTCATTCATTATCCACACTGTTCCTATGCTTAGTGCTTTTGTTTTAGCTTGTTGCTGACTGAGCATTTTAGCAATGCTAGCCTGTGAAATTTTATTCCCATTTGTAAGCACAGCTTCCATTTACACTGACTTAAGTTCTAGATATTAGCCAGGTACACTGGTGCATAAACACTTTTGTGAATTTTCTAGATTTCTGCATAAATGTGACCTATAACATCATCAGATTTTCAAACAATTCTGAAAAAAATTGTTGGACCACCTTTAGCTTTGATTATGGCACACATTCACTGCAGCGTCATTTCCACAAGCTTCTGTGATGTCACAACATTTATTTATGTCCAGAGTTGCATTAATGTTTCCCCAAGATCTTGTATTGATGATGGGAGATTTGGACCACTGCACACATATTCTCAATGGGGTTCAAGTCTGGACTCTGTAGTGGCCAATCCATGTGTGAAAATTATGTCTCATGCTGAATGAATCACTCTTTCACAATTTAAGCTCAATGAATCCTGGCATTGTCATCTTGGTATATGCCCGTGCCATCAAAGAAGAAAAAGTCCATTGATGGAATAACCTGATGGTTCAGTATATTCAGGCAGTCAGTTGACCTCATTTTTGGGCTCATAACATTACTGAACCTAAACCTGACCAACTGCAGTAACCACAGATCATAGCACTGCCAACACTGGCTTTTACAATAGGCGCTAGGCATGATGTGAGCATCACTTCAGCCACCTCTCTTCTTACTGTAATACGCCCATCACTCTGGAACTAAGTGTGTCATTTACTCTGGAGTAAATCTGGACTCATCAGACCACATGACCTTCTTCCATTGCTCCAGAGTCCAATCTTTATGCTACCTAACACATTGAAGTAATTTTTGAGGGTTAGCTTCACTGATAAGTGGCTACACAGCCTCAAGAAAACCACTTATCAGTGAGGCTAACCTGCAAAAATGGCTTGAGCTTCCTTCACATTGTGTGTGTGGAAATGCTCTTACTTTCACTATTAATCATCCCTGAGCTCTACTGTTGTTTTTCTACAATTTGATTTCACCAAATGTTTAAGTGATCACTCATCATGATCATCAAGATTTTTTTTTCAATCACATTCCTTCCTCAAAGATGTTTCCCCCACTGTCCTTCCACTTTTTAAAAATGTGTTGGACAATTATATACAGTACATAATCATAAAATCATAGTCACCCCTGCAGTAATTATCCAATGGGAGGATCGTAGCTATTTGATTAGTTAAATCACGGTGGTGACCTTTTTTGGCCAGGCAATGTATAATATAATATTTTTTTGAGAAACAATGATCCAATAATACATACAGCGCCCTCCATAATTATTGGCACCCCTGGTTAAGAAGTGTTCTTTGGCTTCTAATATTTTTTTTACATATAATATAGGACAATAATGTAAAAAGAAGAGAAAAATATAAGCTTTAATTCAAGTGCCTTTATTTGGTGGGAAAAAATCACACATTAAGAAATAAATCTTTTGAATGAAATCATGTGTGCCACAATTATTGGCAACCCTGGTGTTAGTACTTTGTACAACCTCCTTTTGCCAAAAAACAGCACTTAATCTTCTCCTATACCTCTTCACAAGATGGGAGAATACAGAAAGAGGGATCTTCCACCATTCCTCTTTGCACAACCTCTCTAAATCATCCAGAGTCCTGGGTCTTCTCTTATGCACTCTCCTCTTCACCTCACCCCACAGGTTTTCTATTGGGTTGAGGTCTGGGGACTGAGATGGCCATGAGAGGAGCCTGATTTTGTGCCTTGCAAACCATTTTTGGGTAGATTTTGGCCACATGTTTAGGGTCATTATCTTGCTGAAGGACCCAGTGATGACCCATATTCAGCTTTTGGGCAGAGGCCACCAGATTCTGATTCAAAATGTCCTGATATTTCAAAGAGTTCATGGTCCTATGTATCCTTACAAGGTTCCCAGGTCCTGTGGAGCAGAAATAGGCCCACAGCATCACAATCCTCCCCCATACTTAACAGTGGGCATGAGGTGTATTTCTGCATACTCATCCTTGTTGTTACACCAGACCCACTTAGAGTGTTTGTTGCCAAAAAGCTCTTATCTTTGTCTCATCTGACCAAAGCACGCGGTCCCAGTTAAAATCCCAGTACTGCTTGGCAAACTCCACCCATTTACGCTTATGAGTATAACTTAGAAAAGGCTTTCTCCGTGCATGCCTCCCAAACAGCTTGTTGGCATGTAGATGGCGTCTGATGGTTGTTTGGGAGACCTCGTAACCCCAAGATGCTACCATTTGATTCAGTTCTCTTACAGTGAGCTTTGGTGAACTTTTACTTCTCTTACCATCCTTCTCACTGTGTGTGGTGGCAAGATACACTTGCGTCCTCTTCCAGGCTTGTTTGTCACAGTTCCAGATGTTTTGAACGTTTTGATGATTGCTCTGACTGTAGATAAGGGCATCTGCAGGTGAGTGGCTATTTTCTTGTAGCCTTTGGCTGATTTATGAAGGTCAACACACATCTGCCTTACTTGAATAGTGTGTTCTCTTGTCTTTCCCATGTTTAAGAGTGAGTAAGAGAAATAGGTCTCTGTGTAACACCATATTTATACCTCAGGGAAACAGGAAGTGATGAATTACTAATTAAAGGTTCCTAGTTACTTTGATCCACTTCATAATCTACAGTAGAATTGACATAAATGGTTCAAATTTCCAAGAAATTATTAAGGGTACCAAGAATTGTGGTTTTTATGGGAAATAAATATTTCTTAGTCAGGATTTTTTTCTTTATTTTTTTCACTTGTGTTGAAGGTTGCTTTTTTCTATATTTTTTTCAGAGTGAGATTATGCTTCTGCAATAAAAAAATAATAATTTATTTTAAGGCTTTTAACACATTTTAACTAGGGGTGCCAATAATTATGAAGGGCGCTGTAGATGTGAGCCATAAACATATGTGAAACTCTAAGATTAGCAGCTATTTTAAAGATGAAATTAGAGGTATGTGTTTTCAATCAGTGGGACTACCAGATGTGAGTGGGTTCCCTGTTTTATTTAAAGAACAAGTATATCTTCATAACACATTTGAAGAAGAGTTTCATGGCATAAACAAGAACCTGTCAAGCCACAGTCAGACAGATTATGTACAAATATAAATAAATCATGAACATTATTACCCTCCCCAGGAGAGATCAGTGAACAAAGAACATTTCAAGAGCAGGTATATAACCTCGCAAATGAATACAAAGGTTAATTCTAGGCAAATAAATGTTTTTCTCGTATTGGCTAATGTTAATGTTGACTATCAGAAGAATACTGAACAACAATGATGTGCATGGTAGGGTTTCAAGGAAACAAACTGCTTTCCAAAAAAACATTTATGTGTTTGATACACATAAACTCGCTCAACAAAACACACCACCACCACATCAGTGTCACTGCAGTTCTGGGAAATAATACCTGCTCTGTGGTGGTCTTGTAGGGGTTCTGATCATTGAAGAAGAACAGAGCGAAAGGAGGTTAACTGAGTATACAGAGAAACCGATGGACTGCAGTCTGTAATTGTAGAACTACAAAGTGCACCTATATGCTCAGTGGAGCTGATAAACTGGACCATAAGTGTAAATACAGTTAGTTGGTTTTAATGTTTTGGCTGATTAGTGTATTATGCTTATGTCAAAGACGCTTTCTTTTTGCTATCATTTTCTGAACTGTCTCGCTTACATTAAAGTGAAAGTTTAATAGAGGGGACTTTAACTCTGTATGTTTTTACTTCCTCCAGAGATTTTCCTCACAGCGTAACTCACACTGACACATACAGTAACTCAAACAATCCCACTGAGCTCAGAAACACACACACACACACACTGCTCCTCTTCTGAGCAGCTCTTCAGTTCCAGCTGAACTTCACTGAAAATCATAAGATTAGAGAAAACTCAATTTACTTGAAATCTTCCCAGTAATATTAGATCTTCACTAAAAATGGTTCAACCAGAACTCATATTTACAGAATTTTCAATTTACCTCAGATGTAGTTGATCATTTCAGACATGACTGGGTCCAGATTTTGCTTCGTTGTTTTACAACTAGAGCTATGAGGCTAATGTTGCTCACAAACACTAAAACTCAATAGCCACCTAAATAGCTCAGGGTTTCTGTCAAAATGCATCACCTAATACATCCCTCAAGCCACTCTAATCACATGCAGATCATAATTAAAGTCTCACACACTAGTTGATGTGGTTTAGAAACAGTATGACTTGCTATGTAGTTTAAAAATAAACAAAAATATGTGCTGTCTGATGGGAAGTTGGATGGGAGGATGCTAAATTTGGACTGTAAATATGTCTTGGCTGGATAAATAAATAAGTAAATGTATATAATTTTTCAGGGGAAATTAAAAAAATTGACCAGTCTACTCTAATGCCATGTTCATGCTGTTGTTCTATATAAGGTGACTTTTCTGTAAGCTAGCTATTAAGCATTAAGTACTGGTACACGTAAACATGCATGCTCGTAAATGCCAGCAGGCATATTCATGCAGGTATCTACTGATATAGATATGCCAGCACATATGACCCTAGTCCAAGCTTTCAAATCAGATTTGGTTGGTTCAGTAAATTTGCATCTTAATTCAGAGTCTAAGTAATCAGATTATATAACCAATCTGATCTGCCGTGCAGAGTGAATAAAGCTTAAGAGGCCTTATTATTGGTGTTCCTATTGGCTGAGTAACAAAGCTCCTATCAAGAGACAAGAGTTACTCAGCAGTAATTAGAATGAAATCTCAACAGCATGATGAGTAGGACAGAGATGCCCACTCAAAACAAGAGCTTATGAGATACTCCAACAAACACAAAGATTCCCATCAGACAAATCCATCTGATAACAAACGAGATCTGCTTAAATGAAAACTAAAAAAAATGCTTCACCCAGAATTCATATTTACCTACACAATTTTCCTCTTACCTCAAGTGCCCCTGATCAGCCAAGATGTTTGGAATCCAAATTTTGCTACATTACAACTCACCTAAATAGGTCAGTCGTTTCTGTAATACTGTAGGCCTACTTCACCAGAACTTCTCTCAACCCACTCAAACCACATCCAGATCTCACAGAGCAGTGATGCGGGACACATAATGACAATATGATGATGCCCATGCTATTCAAGTTGCTGTTGAGTTCTAAGGTTTATTATTAATGTTAGCATAGTTTCAACATAGCTTTAATGAATAACCTGAACTGTATGCACAGCCTTTAGTAGCTGTAAGATCTGCTGCTCAATTTGATCAATGGGAAAACTTGCAAGAACACAAAATGTCTTGGTTTGCATTGGCAAACAGTCCTGCGGTACTGATTGCATCCCTTTGATTAATGTCATGTCTTTGATTTATATTTGTACCTCTATTTTAGTTCAGAGATGGGAAATATCACAGATCTCCATGCTGTAGATTTGCAAAGCTTTGGATGCTTTAAGGACACCACTTTTTGTAAAACCTTTTCTTTTTCTGTTTCGTTTTTTAAGACATGCATAACTTAAGTGAAGTAAATGCATCATGGAAAGAGAAATCTGAGTAATGTCAATGAACACAAATCTGTATCTTGGTCTTTATTGCTAGTTTGAAACTGGATAGTCAATGTAAAGTTTAGGATGAACTTTACACCCCAACTTATGATCAAACTTACGTTCATTACGTGCTTTCTCTGTTGCAGCACCAAAACTCTGGAATAGTCTGCCACATGACATAAGACACACCCAATCTGTGACTGTTTTTAAATCAAAACTAAAAACATAATTCTATAAGCTAGCTTTCAACAGTTGATAAACTGTTTGCAACTACATATGGAGGATTTTATTATTGTGTTTTTATATAAGTTTTATGTATTATGTAGGTATGGTGTTATCTTGACATTGTAAAGCACTTTGGTCTGTAAATGTGCTCTATAAATAAAATTTACTTACTTACTTACATTAGATGCAACTGGCTGACTTCTCAGAGTTTACAGGTGCATCTCAAAAAATTTTATATAATTGAAGAGTTCATGTATTTCAGTAATTCAATTCAAAAAGTGAAACTCATATATTAGATAGATTGTCTAATTCAAGTGTTTATTTCTTTTAATGTTGATGATTATGACCGACTGCCAATGAAAACCCAAAAGTCAGGACCTTAAAAATATTTGTATATAAGGCCAATTTAAAATTTGATTTTTAACCCTAGAACGCTAACGCCGGGATGATGAGGGAAGTAGAACAACATTTATGTATTAAAATACTTAAGTATTAAAACTTATACTGTATAATATTCTAATGTTTCTGACTTTTGGGTTTTCATTGGCTGTTGATTATAATCATCATCAATAAAATAAATAAACACTTTACACATTACACATAAACAGATCACTCTGTGTGTAATGAATGTATATATGAGTTTCAATTTTTGAACTGAATTACTGAAATAAATGAACTTTTCAATAATATTCCATTTTCATTAGATGCACCTGTATGTAAACACATGAAATATGTCTGCTGTATTGTGTCAAGCCAGTTGATGTGCTTAATGTTTTGGCATTCAGTTGACTGTAGGTCTTGGTCAGGAATTGATTTTTTTCTGCTTTTAGTGAAGCCTGAAGAGAAAAACTGCAATGTAAGCAGGTTAGTTAATAAAACTACAGCTTTCATACAGAACTTTTGACAGTAAAGATCTGGAGGGGAGATGTTTGATTGGATGTAGTTTACGTGGTTCGAGTGAGAAGGCAAATTTTAAATCATATCAATCATTGGTCCTCATAGGTTAACTGTAGATCTATGAGAAGTTAACTTTGCTGATATTGAGCTAAGCAAACTCGCTGATGGACATAAAAAATAGTGTATTCTCATTGTAAGCTCTGTAATAAAACAAAAATAAGTAAACAACTAGTAGAGTATCAGATGGTTTATATGTTAAGTATGAGTAATGCTTTCATTTATATTACAGAGATACTCACAAGTTGAGTAGTGAGATCTATTGTGTCAGCATACAGCAAGCATGAGTGTACATTAAAAACATTCATATCAGCCCAGCAATTCCTTTTTTAATTAAAAATTTATTGCAAATATAGAAATAGATCTTTTGTACAGAATTTGTGAGGGGAAAAAAACATTAAATGTCATTAACAGCAAAAGATACAGTATGTAAGTAAGTAAGTAACCCAGTTTGTGAGAATTGAGTTCTCTCTCCCAACCCGAAGTGTCCTTTGTAAAATTCATTGCTGCGATCAAAAGAAGAGAGAGGCAAAGAAATGTACACAGTCGATCCGAAAGAATAAATTGTTGATGAAGCGTCTTCAAAACTCCTTAAAGTCATCCTAAGTTCTTGTCAGAGTGTTCAGTTCAAACATTAGCTGTTATAAAAGCCTAACTGTGGATCAAACTACTGTTTCTTACAGTCAGAACCACTCTACAAACTGTGGAAAAGCTTCGGCTTGACTTGCACATTTTCATTTTTATTTTTTACGTACAGTAAAAGTCTTGAGATGTAAATAAACTCATTCTGATTAGTATGATGTGAAAAGGTTAATTATAGGAGAAATTTGCTGACTCAGATCATGCTGGTGAAAGGAACCAGATGCCACAAATGCAGTCAATGTTTTGGGGTCACTTTTGTCACACAACGTCCTACATGTACCCCTTCATGATGACTAAAATGCATTTTAGCTCCAAATGTTCTGGAAAAGGTCTCAGACGTCAGGCAGTGTATTCTTAACCATTTTATGTGAGAATTTTCTGTGAGGTAGCTTTTACAGCCATTAAACACTATAGACATCTGGTTCTTATCACCACCTCTTTGAACAATTGACTGTACGTTTCTCTAGAATGAAGCATTTCACATCAAAAATCTGAATGGCTGATTACATCATAACTATTTTATTATGCAAGAGTTTAAAAATAGGTAAAATTCCCCTTTTAAAGTATGAAAAGTAGAGAATGGTAAAAATAAGAGCCTGTTTCTGACTTCAGTTAATGTTATCTCACAGTTAGACTTAACAAAACAACTGTCCACTCAGAAGTTCTTCAGGGAACCAGAAGTGTTTGTTCTATGACATGGCTTCAAACAATAATTTATGAATATTAATTTGTGCCATGCTATAGTTACATATACTATTTTTAAGGTTTATGTGTCTGCACAAAAGATGAAAATAACTCAATTTTGTGATTTTGCAACTGTTTTGAAAATACAATTTGTGACATGACACTGAAAATGTGATGCATTTAATTGGATATAATTGAGTAGTTTGTGTGCCATAATAAAAAAAAAATACAATGAATTACTAGTATGTAAAATACAACAAAGACTGTAATATATTTTATTCATGATGTATTTTGGCTTTCAGAGTATGTCTAAAAGTATTCTCAGTGGTTTTTAGTTTAGCAATACGTTGTTTTAGTGTTGATTTAGAGTTAGTTTTGGGAGTTTTGGCTGTCACTGTGTGGTCTCTTGGCTCCTATTTATCGATCCATCAACTGAGCGAAAGTGGAAATGGCAACCACAGAACCCCCTCCTCCCCTGGGACAACCTGTCCCCAATATTCAGCTTCCAAATCCACTCATACAGCTTTATTCACTGCCAATGGATCGCTGCGCTCAGTCCGGCTGCACGATTGGAATGCACACAGTCCTTGGCTAGCGTTGTAGCCAAACAGATTTAGCATTGATCTGATTAGCTGCTTTGTGTTTTTTTGTTTATTTGAGGGGCTGTTTTCACTGTGTTTCTAAAGAAGGCCACTGCAGGACACCTGCAAGGTTAATGTACCGAATGTGCCCAATGCACTGATATATTGATCAGAAGCCACACCAGAAGGAGCTAACTTCTCAAACGAATGAAAACAGCCATTAGCTTTTCAAGTGGCTAGCTTATTACAGATATGAAAGAAAAATGTGTGCTTTAGTTTTTTTTTTTTTTTTACTGGAACTCTTCACAGTGGATTGAAAAATGAGGTGGAAAGGTTGCTTTTCTACCCGCATCTTTTCTACTCCCTCAAAAATAAAGGTCCCTACACTGTTCTTAGGCTTGGATGTGCCGTTCTAAAGGAGAAACAGTTGGTACAAAGCAATACATTTACATTATGTAGAAGAAAAAGGACTTTAACCTCACATATCTCCATGGAACCAAAATAGGTTCTTCTGTGGCATCATTACAAGGTATTTTTCTTTCAAGAGAGTCTGCTGAAGATGCCTCTTACTGGATTGAAATTGAGGGGTGGCTGAAGGAGTTCTGGACTCTCTGTAAGAGTGGAAAAGTTTAACTTTGGGAGTCCACTGCTACATTCTTCATTAAGAATGTACCACCTTTTTGTTCAACATCCAATATACAACAGATATTTAATTCATTTGTCCAGCAAACTAAATCCAAATAAAATGTTGATTCTTGTCTTCTGTATATATATAAAAGTCAAAGTCCGATCTCCCACCACCCCCCCCCCCCCCCCCCAATACAGAAACAGGCTCAAAATTACTAACAATATTGTTCTGTTCTTGGCTAGGCTGGTGGCTTATGAACATACACATATTTTATAAATGACTAACATTGAGTCCTTTGTATGTGGTTCCGAAGCTTTTCCATTGCAGCCTGTAGCAGATTTTTCTGAGATTTGCAATGAATAGCAATGATGACTATAATGACGGCAGAACAGAGTTTGATTCAGAATTGATTCAGAATTAGTTAAGCAGTACACATCAGAGATATAAAACAAACCTAAACCTAAACCCTCAAAATTAGAATAAGATCGGACAAATATTTTGATGCCTAATTGTTTTGTTTTCAACAAACGTCCACTCAATATACACATTGATATAGTTCTTCTCTTGAAAAATACAGTAAGTCATGCAAATATAACACTTTGTTTCTTTTTTCTGACACTTTCTATATTCTCAAACCTCCAAAAAAGAAAAAGAAAAACAAGGATTAAAGCAATAGCCCAATCCACATCTATACAATGCCATAATCCTTAATTTCTGCAACCCTGAATGACTCCCAAAAAAAGAAAAACAAAAAATTACACCTAGAACTCAAGCTTGGTAGAAAACACCCAATATATATTTTACAGTGTACAAAATTCACAGATCTTGCTTGTTTTCTTCTATTTACTTGTCCTGTTTCTTTGGAATAGGAAACCGAATATCTCACTTTAAAAAATGGGCCAAACATAGCAAACAGGGCAAATATTAGCAATTTCTGAGCTGCAAGTGAAGGCTCAGATTTAGGCTCTCCTGCTCAAGTAAAGATTTGGGCTTTGAAACCTGTAAAAAAATCTTCTGTTTTTCTCTCTCTCTGCACTGCTTAAGTGGCACAATATTGACTACATTGTTAGCATGTGAGAAAATTGTTAGCATGTGAACATGTTGATAGCATTTCAGTGCATCATTAGCATGTGTGCATATTATTAATTTTGGTAGTATGAATCATGTTAGCATGTTTTTGATATGTCAGAGCACTGTTAGCTTGTGAACATTCCGTTAGCATGTGACCATGATATTAGCAGGTGAGTGTGTTATGTGAAAACGCTGTTAGCATGTGGACATGTTACACAAGGCTGTGTTCTCACAGGCATATTTTGTGCCTGTGAAAACTAAGCTATGTCTGCTGTTTTTTTCTAAGTGTGTTTTTTGCTGAATGTTTTTCCTCACAGGATCACAACCTGGATGACCAAGATGTCCCACACTGTCCTTTTGGGTGATGCACTGTTGTATCAAGAGTATGCCCCATCAAAAGTTCAACTCTGGTAGACTTTTTTAAATGGCACAGTATATTTTCAAAGATTGCCTTGTGTTCTCATTGAAAACAATGGCAGGGTGTTTTTAACAGATACAGATAAACAATCATGTTAGCATATGAGCAAGGTCTTAGCATGTGAATGCATTGATAGCATGTACACTTAGCATGTGAGAATTTTTTGCATGTTTTGTAAAATGTTTTGTTAGCATGTGCATGTGTTTAGCATGAGAGTGCTTGGTTCATTAGAGCCTCAAATTTGGTACTGGATGTTCAACATTTTCTTAGCTTCACATCTTACAATAATTAACTGAGTTGAATGAGCAGTTTTGGTGCAGGAAAAATGCTAAAGTGCTCTGTATTTTCAGGACTGGAGTTGAGCATGTTAATGTCTGTTAATTCAACCATATTGTTTATTTAGAACATGATAACTTAAAGATAAAGACTCTGGACAGAACAAAACAATCTAAAAGTAGCTTTAGAAACGCATCCTTAAAACACCACCTCCACACACTCCCACTGTTTGATGTCCGTTCTTTTTGTGCCAGAACAACAGCATGAAGCGCTGATTTCTTAGCCACAGTGCAGGCATGCATATGGGAGGAATAGCCTCAGTGAAAAGGTGACAATATGTTTTTCTACCTGACCGTAAACAAACTTTGCTGTATGTCTCTGAAAAGGAAGCATATTTCTAAAGACAATATCTTAGCATTGTGTTAGCATATATATTTGCCAGTTGGGAAGTGGCTAGTTACTAATTTCTCTGCATATCATGGATGTTTATGTAACTGAGTGAAAGGACTTTAGTGGTGAATCTAAACCAAATAAGCACCCACTCTATTCTCCTGGCCTTTCAGAGCTCTGACAGAGAATGAGAATGAAGCTCCAGTGAGCTGATATGGATCTAAACCCAAAGGCATGGAGTGTCACACTCTACAGTGGAAGTGAGTGGGAGATCAGAGGGCCATCAGGCTGCTGTGATACGGAGTTAATTGAGAAGCGAGTGATAGCGGGGGTGAAGGGAAGTGCCAGGGATTAGCACTGCCCCTGGTGTGAAACTCATGCTAGTTAGTGCCTTTGATTCCCACGCATGGCTACATGGGCAAAAAGTGGACTCAAGCTACACTGACATCACATAATACAAAGGTTGCATGATATCTGATAACGTATAACATCACAATACATGTCATGATATAATTTTTTTTTCTGTTTGCTGATAAACAATAAAATTTGTCATAGTTGGTCAGCACTAAGTACAAGTGTGAATGGAGTACAGTTGATCTTGAAGACTTTGTATATGCATATAGTACTCCAGCAGAAAAGACGTAAGAAATCCAGTCATACATGTTTACAGAAGATGCATTCAAAATGGCAGGTGTAAACAACTCTGCATTTGGCAGTCCCTTCTGGTCTGATCATCATAGACGCGTGTTAATGCCAGGTGTGAACAGGACACATATGTCCAAAAGCATGCCTTCTAATTAGTGACTCAGTTGCACATGCAGCTTGCACAAAAGCATTGCTCTGGAGCTACTGCACATGAACCTAATGCCAGGTATTGGCTAGAGATGTAAAAAGCCCTTCTTTGGTGATTGTAATATTCATACGTGTAATTTAATCATTTAATCAGTCTTCACTATTATGCTAAAATTTGTTTGATGGATAGTATTCATAACCAGGTCAGCCTCATTCACACTGCATTCATGGAAGCCAAATGGATCTATCTGAGCAACCCTTTAGACATTATGGTCAGTACTGCTTGATATGGGGATATCACTGCATGTTATCTTTCTAATGTTCAGCTCATTTTCTTTGGTTCATTTTCTCACTTTAATGTCTAACTGGCAGCATTTCCAGAAGCCAACTCGAGAAGAAAACTGAAATATATCAGACCAAACTTAACTTTTACCCTACAGTGCCATAGGATACATGCTGTTAAAAATAAAGGAGGCGGTCTGATGGTAGGATATTTTAACTATTAAACATTAGAATCATTTGTCACATAGTTACTTTTTTTTATTGATGTCGACTTCACATGGAATCCAGTCTTTCAGCTTTATATCACCTCTGTCACCTCTATTCATTGGGTGAAGCAGTCTCTGGTTATGATAAGCCTCTTTGTATGTTACTGCTGTGAGAGTATATTTGTTAGGAATTTTCCATTTGCAAGCAAGGCTTTGCACGTTTTTTTGATTCGCACATTTTTCTGCTGTTAGCACTTTCTCATGACTCCCCCTCTCTCTGTATACTCTCTCTCGCTCTCTCCTTTGTATCAGATTCTTCCTGATCACCCACTTGTCCTTCTGTCTTCAGGGCTTTCAATGGAGTGCTTAATGTGTTTTGCTTCACACATCCATTGTCACTGTGCTCTACCTAAGTGTTTTCTCTCTCTCTCGCTCTCTCACTCTTTCTGCACTTCTCCATTCGACTCCATGACATAAACACTCTGTCTCTCCATCACAGCCTGATAAAAAAGATTTACGCCTCAATTAGGCTATCAAAGCCCTGGAGCTGAGTGTTAGAGCTGTTCTCTGATTGGCTCTTTCACTCTCCCTTCTGGCTCTAAAGGATTCCATTTTCGTTCGCATCCCTCCAGTTTCCCACCACGTTTTTCACCAGGCCGACAAATCTGCTGAACTCTGAGAGAAAAGAACAAGAACCGGGGGCTGGTAAACAGCTTGGGGAAAACACGGCCGTCTGGCAGAAGGGACGTTTTCTCACTAGCTACTTGAGGGAGGGACAAGTGTCACAAGTTAAAAACTCTACAAAAAAGCCCAATTATCCTGCCTTTAGAGGACATTGGAGAGATCTGAGGCTGAAGTCAAAATATAAGTTTATACACAGATCCTCTGACATTTTATATGTGATGCTGGTAATTGAAAAAAATCTAAACATAACTTTTCTTCATGGACTGTTTTTGGGGACTTACATCCAAGTGTATCCCTCCACTTTAAAAAAAAAAAAAAAAAACACTTTACACCAAACTCTTCTCAAAACTGTCATAAAACAATGTCTCAAACATCACGCAGTGCATTCAAAACAATTTCTGTGTGAGGTAGCTTTTAGAGGCATCAAACTCTTCAGCTGTCTCTTCCCATCACTGTGCCTTTCTGTCTCAATATGGTTCTCAAGCATTTCACACCAAACTCTGAATGTCTTTGTTTCTATCTTAACCATTTAATTCTGCCACAGTTCTGAAGTACATACACATGAAAGAACACCTGCAGATGCCTAGTAGTAACCTAATAAATGAGAGGGATGTGCATGAACTTTGCATTGGATGCAATCCGATGCATTGGAGATGGCAAAGGGGCCAAGTGTAAATTGATCTGTTTCTTCAAGCCACACACATAATTATCCCTCTTCTTAAAGAGAATGTCATTAGTGAGAGTTAATCACATCGTAAACAAGCTAGAACTTTAATAGGGTAGGAGATTCTGGAAGACAATTGCATACAATATGTGAAAAACAGCACTGATGCTAATCAGATGCTGTTCATCTAAGATGCCTGTATGCACTGCACAAGTGAAGCCATATAGTCTGCATCCCTGATATTTCCAATTCTGAAAATGTTGTAAGAGAATTTCACATATAATTGCACATTTGTTTACTTGTTTTAAGTAATCTTATTCTCACTGCATTGGCTTTTAATAAATTTACTTAAATAGTAAGTAATAATAAATATTTAAATAATCATAAAATTAGCTTATAACATTCTCAAAGTCATAAGTACTACATACTAAGGCTAGATTCAAGATGTTTTCACTCGCTATAATGATATTTACTTGCAGCATGTGGATGAATCTCAGATGAGTGAGATATTGAATATGATTAGTGTAAACCGAAGGCTTTTCATGTTCAAATAAATGGAGGGAAAGCAATATGCAAAAAAATGGACCTTCAAAGAGTTTTGCAAATGACTGAAGCCAGCCGTATCTATGGAGTACATTCAGTCTGTGGCCTTCAGCTAACACAGGGGATTTGCTGGCAGTGAGAGCATTAGCAAAGTCCATGACATTTGGTCCTGAAAGCTCAAGCCTTCAAATATCCTTTATAAATGAAAGCCAACAGAACATCTGACTGCCATTCTTGCTAGTTTCTATCAGTGTCAGTGCTTTACAGGAGTTGCTCAAATACATTATTTAGTACTTCAGTGTATACAACATTTTACTGTTAACAGTGATTAACATCTGTTAAGCATCCTAATAGAGAGGGAAATTGAATAGAAAAGCTTTAATACGAACAAAATCGTATCAGTTTTGCTCTCTCCAGGCCGATCTTCCTCCATGAAGGATCTAATACGGAGAGCTGGATAAAGAGCTTATAAAGTGTTGAAACTACCGTGGAAGAGTAATCCACTTTCTGTTTTGTGTAATATTTCAGAAAGCTGGCAATGATTAATGTCACACCGTTTCACATTTCGATCCTACAAGAAATGTCTCCAGTCTAACTACAGCGCTCAGAAGACTTCAGTATTACATCTTTAAATTAATACGATTAGTGTCACAAATCACTTTCACATGGATGCCTCCACCAAACAGAAGGCAGAGGTGCACATGCCCAGAAGTGCATCACTCAAAACTGTGCTGTATGGGTGGGCAAGTTTCAATGCCACCCTCAAATGATTTTAGAAAGTGAAAGTAAAAATTCTTAAAGATATGATAAACAACTACAGTGCAAAAATGATACTTTAGCAAATTAAAAAAATTTTTATGGTGTCTGTATATGTACAAATATATGTAAAATTAGTTATTTTTGAGATTGTTGTTCTCATATGATTGTTTACCTGATAAGGAAATTTGAGCAGTAATAAGTCATTTAGTAAAAGTAAATATACTGACAGATCATTTTGCCCATGTAAAGCATATCTGTAATATCTAAAATTATATCTAGAATTATCTGTCAGTAAAGCAAAAATAATTTTACTTAAAAATGACTTTAAACAAGTAAAATAAGTTATCTTTATGTAAATTTTGGACATCAAAATAAATTAAAAAAGTCAGAAGGCTTGACCGTGTTGATACTGAAATGTAATTAATAAAGCGACTATGAAATTAGTAAAGCAATAATGTCACTACATTTATATATTTTACCAAAATAATAACTAGAATTTTAAAGGTTAACACATTAAGACATGCAAAGTTCATTATGGTGATCATCTATGGCCATACATTACTTGAAAATCAGCATGTTCCTATATAACATAACAAGCTTTTAGCGTGAGAGCAGGAACCATTATTTATCAGGACAAGAACAGCTGTTATTCTGAGAGCTGAAAGTTTGACCCCTGCCATCAGTGCTGTTTGGTAAAGATGAGATGGCTCCAGGAGGTAATTATCATTTTAGTCTGTTTACTGTTGGAGTGTAGTAAATAAACTGTTGACATTTGGCCGGATTGGGTAATTATCTACATAAGCCACAATTTCAGAGCTTTTTAAAGGACAGCTTGCTCCGAATGTTCACATGCCAACAATCACACTCGTCTATCCAGTCATAAACATGACATGCAACAGAGATAAAGCTGACAGGCAAGAAAGAGTGCATAAACAAATACATCAGTGCAAAAAGAAGAGAACCATTAGCCTGGGTTAATAGAAAAAGTATGATTTAAAAGGCAGCAAGGGGAAGACTTAATTTAAAGACATTGGAAAACCTGTCAGGGTAATAAAAAGTGTGCTTGTTTGGCCCGAGCATAATAAAAGAGAAAAAAGTTGAATGAGATTGGCCTTGAGCAGGAGAGCACCAGGGAGAGTCTTACTCCTCCATCAACAACGGAAAGAAGCAATCAATATACATTTTAATGAACGACTAGTACATAATGAAAAATCCCCCTAAGAATGCATGGAAATTGTTTCATTAGCTTCCACTTTTGTTCAACCCGGCTGAATTAACAGCAGAAGTTGATTTACAGGAATGTTCTGTTTTTTAATCCCTCATGTATGTTGAATTTCCTTGTCAATGAAGGGAGGCACAAAATAAACCGATATTTAAAAACATATAGCAGGGCATCAGACTTTACACTTACAAAAAGTGAGCTGTCACCGTTGAGCGAGTGTCCGTAGCTAGTTCCTCAGTGTCGCTATTCAAACGATACGTGAAAAGTTTAAGAAATGGTTTTGTCACAGTAAGTCTCCGGTAGCAGTTCTTCCAATTGTTGCACAACTGATGGGCTATGGATGGTTCTGTGGTTTGTTTCTCCATTGTCACCAATGTGAACAAAACACATTCCTCTTTTCAGACACAGTGCTCTTTATATCCACAACACATTATATCCCAAGTTGTTCCTTCAGAACCATTATTATATAGTGACCTGGCCTTGTAAGCACGGCACTTTTTTGGAGTATGTTCAGGTACCTGTCTAAATCACATCTAGCTACTGAACACCAGAAAGAGAGAGCGAGAGACATTTAGCCCAAGTGTAAACACCTGAAACCTGACTCATATTTACAGAACTGAGAAAACTTTGCTGAAATCAATATTCATGGCATTGGGGCAAGGCTGTAAAATTCAACAAAAGACAGCACAAGAACAGTGTAAAATAGCTTTTCTTTAAAAAAAAAAACAGCGAAAAGGCTGATCCTGTTCACAAACAATACACCTTAATGACACCAGAATTTGGATATTCTCATACTGAGATCATGACAAGTGTAAAAATGAGTTGAGAATCATCATCATTCTTTCATACAGCGCATCTATAAGATGGAGTAAAATGATAACATGACAACAAGATGCTCACAGTTCTGACAGAACAGACGTTTGGAGATGGTTTAAGAATTACAGTGAATTCCTGTCGAAATGATTTTCTGCAGAACTGTTAACACATGTATATTACTCCCCTAGTGTCCCTAATCTAATTTTTTAGTTTGCTGGTCCATGAAGCTGTAGGTTAATCAAGGGTACTGTGAGCGGAGGACAGAGTGATCCTTTTTAATCAGATTTGAAGTTACCCCCACACAGTACACGAAACAGCCTTGGTTAACTGCTAATTAGTTAACCTAATCAAACCAGACATTAATTAAGTGAAGGCTGAAAATAGAGGCGTTGGAGTTAATTGAATTTGTCATTTCTAGTACAAATGATAGCTTTGAAGGTATATTATAAAACATAGTATAAAATTCATGAGCAGAGATCTACATTTCCTAAGGATGAGGACTTTGCTTTTCACCCGTCTTCCACTTTTTCTTGCAGGTTCTCTCTTGCTGTTTTCTTTCTGAGTCATGAATCTATTGCAATCAACAGTACAGGACATAAAAACTTAATTCTGGTTGAATAATGGTTTAACAGAAGCTAGGCCACAACATTTGCTGAATAATTTAACTGTGCAGATGCATCTATTAAATGTACCAGGTGTATCCGCCCTGGTGCAGATGAGCAGAATGTATGCACTTTTGTTGCAGCTGCATGTGCATACAGGCGTGTGTACCCATGCCATGCATGATAAGGACCACTTCAGTCATAACTTATGATACGGATCACTCTTTTTCAGCTTTGTGCATCTATACATTTGTGCTGGCCCTGTATTGCATTTACTTTACATTTATTTTATTTGTGCATCATCCTGTTCAGTACTGCAAGCAGCTGGCAAAAGATCCTGACAGTACCAAAGCTCCCTGGGGTGGTTCTTCTGTTATGTTTTTCATATTTCCTCCTCCTTTTCTCCTCTTTTCTTTTTCAGATGACAAATACTATTGAAATGTAAATCTGGCCGCCACACGTGGGTTCTCTGGAATATAGATGGAAAAGTCTGCTTTTGACAGCTTTATGGAATATCAACGCATCATTTCTCCTCTGCTAACACAAACACACATACACTATTCCACATGGTTGGCTCACAAATGAATGCAGTGCCCTGTGAATCGTGTGGGAGTACATATGCACACCCTCTCTCAAGCTCAATGAGGAATCAGGCTACAAAGGTCTTGCTCTCGACACAAACAATGCATAACACAAATGAATGTTGGGCATACGTGATTATTTTATAACAAATGGTATATCCCCTGGAGTGTCTTCATGATTGTGATTATTATGAGAGTTGGTCTCGGCTTGTGGCTTTAAAATTAGATCTAAATGAATGCTACCATGGATTTGAACCATATTGTCATATTTGCTCTCAACTTCTCTCATTCTCTCTCTCTCTCTCTCTCTCTCTCTCTCATATCCACCCTCCCTTTCTCTGATTCTTTGATGACTCATCCTGTACACAGACAGATCAAAACAACTTGTCCTTAGACCCTGACAAATGTAACGTTGCTTTGCACACAGCCGCCATCCCCTCGGCTGCTTTTCCACAGCAGATCATTAAGCTAATCAGGCAGCGTAGAAGACCCATGGTTTAGAGCCCCCACTGCCTCACCACTCACAGCTTTTGCTGTGCTGACACACCTTTCCAGTAGTCGAGGATGTCATGCAAGTCCTCGCCCTTTGCAAACTGCACTTTCTTGCGTAGAGCATTTCCTGCTGTGATGTAGCAGGACTCCTCTCGGGGGCCTTTTCTGTAGGGACGGAAGCGCTCCCAGATTCGCAGGGTGCTCTCAGTGGAATACTCCGGACTGGACGAGTAGCCCGAGTAGTTGTGGTGGCGGGGCGAGAGCTGGGAATAGGAAGCAGCGTCTCTCTTGGTACGTGATAGGGGTTTGAGGAAAGATGCCCTTTGGGCAGGGGAGTCATGGGAGCCCTCGTAGTAGAGAGCAGGGACAGAGTGACGATGCTCAGCACAATGGTAGTCCTGATGTACCTCTAGATGCTGTTGAAGGCCCATGCCATCCATAGTACCTCCATCCATGCCACAGCCTCCTCCGCCACCACTACTACTGCCAACTAAGGGTAACCTCTCAAGAGGTTCCCCACATCCCAGAGGGCTTCCCTTCTCAGGATACTGACATGGATCAGGACTCCTTGGCTCTGGGACATCCAGGCTGTAAACCCGAGCTTTTCCACCAACAGGACCACAGTGCTTCTTGGAAGAGCTGACAATAACTGCTGCATCTGCACTCATCTGTCTCTGGATGGGTCTCACTGCTGTGGCTGGTGGTGGAGGGCGATAGGGAGGTGAAATAAAGCCACCTCCTGTTATTCCTGGCCTTTCAGAGAGTGGCCCTGTTAGAGGAAGAGGAGGTGGAGGAGGGATTTTTGGGGATGGCATCACCTGGCAGGCATCAGACACACCAGTTGAGAGTGGAATGAGTCCACGGGTTAAGGAAGAGGTGCTGGTAGGTGGAGGTGAGGTGGGATTCCCACTTGTAGAAGTAGTGGACACTGCAGCAGCTACAGAGTCGAGCTTGAGGGCATCAATGCAGTTGTTGATGATCTGGTTGACCTTGTCAACTTCCATTGCAATAGTAGAGATCTCTGACGCTGATCCTCGACCATCATCATCCGAGTCATCTCCAAGGTCACTTCCATCTTCCTCCCTGAGGTCTTCTGCTCTGACAGCCTGCATCACTCCATCTCTACCTCTTTCATCACCTGCTCCTGAAGTCCTAACATCCATGTAGTTGCCCTTGCTTGCCATTGCCTCAGAGAAGGCAGTGGCCATCTTCTCTACTTGAGGGATGGAAGACAGACGTGAAGAGCTTGTGTTTGCTGACCCATGGCCAAGCATGCCTGAACTGGAAGAGGAGGACATAGGCAGCTTGCCATGGTGATGCTGATGGTGAGTCTGTTCATGAAGCTTTTGCACTGCCATTGGATCATTTGCAGCTGCTGCTGCCACTTCTGGTCCATAGCGCATCTCCAGGATGGTTTTCTTCACACAGATGGATTTCTCTTTCTCTTCTTGCCTTCGGCGTCTTCGCAAACAGTAATACACCAGTCCAAGGACAATCAGCATCCCAAACAAGCATCCTATGATAGTCATGATGTAATGAGTAGTAGTGGAGGGGGTAGGCAGTGTGTCATCTGAGCTCAGAACCCGAGTGGAGAAGTAAAGACATGTGTGATTAAAACGCTGTGAGTTGCGTATTGAGGCCACACAAAAGGTGTAGTTGGTGTTTGATTTAAGCTTGTGGAGAGTAATCAGCTCCTTCTTGTTCTTCAGATTCATCACATCAGAAACAAAGCTTGTGTTGTACTGTACCAAGATATACATCTTGCTGTAGGGCCGTGGTATCTGCACTAGCAAAGATGCTGAAGAATGAGACACGTGCTGAAGTTTGATGCTGGGACTGAAAGAGTTATCAGAGGAGGATGAAGTTGTTGGCTGATGGTATGGTCCAATGCGGTCAAATGAATCAAGCCCACCGCCCGAGGAATCTGGATCTGGTGGCAATGCAGTCATCCCTGTAATGAACACTCCATCTCGACACATAGAAAAGAGGATGTTGCGAGCGCTGCGACCATGTCCTGCAACAGGACTCAACAACGGGTAGCCAAAAAGCTCTCGTGGAGTCTCACATTGGAGACGGTCATATGTGTGTGTAACATTGTTGAAGGTTTCCAGCCAGGTAAGAAAGCTGTACAGCTCACAGCCGCAGTGAAAAGGGTTCCCTGCCAGTTCACACACCATTAGCCTTCCCAACCCAGTAAAAGTAGATGGCTCTAACCGGGCTATCTTGTTAGAGGACAGATCCAGACTGCTTAGGCTTGGGCACTCCCAGAAGGCATTGGTGGCAATCACCTCAATAAGGTTGTGCTGCAAAAACAGGCACTGCATGCGCCCCAAACCTCGCAACATGCCTTCAGTCAGGTTGGTCAATTTGTTGTAGCCCAGCTGCAGCACCTGCAGGTTAGCCTGGCCAATGAAGGCGCCATCCTCAATGTAGGATATCTCATTCTTGGTGAGGTTGAGGTCTGTCAGATTGGTGAACCGGCTCAGCGAGGAGAAGAAAACCGCCTTGAGCTTGTTCTCATTGAGCCGCAAGTCATGCACTGTGTTGTTGATGTGTTGTGGAATTGTCTCATATGGTGGCTGGTTCTGACTGCAGATGGCCAGCCATACATAGCCTTTATCCCCTTCAATGAGCCAGCAGTCACCACTGACAAGTGATGGTGCTGAAAATAGCAGGAGGAGAGAAGAAAGGAGAAACATAGAACAGGAAGAGGGAGGGCTGCACAGGTTACTCTTCATGATGGGGGATAGTGGGACAAGAAAAGGGTAGTTTTGGAAAATGTGAAGGGAAGCAGGTGGAGTATGTGGATTGTAGAAAAGGTACCAGTCAGATCAGTTGAAATAGGCTGATATTTCTATAAAGTAGGCACTTCTTCTGTGCAATCACAGCTGTTCACTTGTCACTGATTCTAACAGAGTCCCCATATTTTCTGATTTCCTGTAGGGCTGGAGTTCTGGCTGTTGTTGGGCTACATGTAGCCTCTGCATGGGATGTTTAGAGCCTGCCTTGATGGGACACTGCTAAAGTTTTCTTTGAAGAACCTGTAGAGAGAAAAGAGCAGAGGTACGGTTAGGTAGGCAACATTCATCATACACAGGTACAGGCAACACTTATAAAATGTTTTTAAAAGATCAAAACTATTTTTTAAATGTTTATTCATGTACATAGAATGGATTATAAGACTGCATGAAGCACTTGCCATTAAAGTAGTACAGATGAAAATCTCATGACTAAGGAGTGCCCATTAACTATACACTTATTGGGAATAATTTCTGTAAGACTTAAATAACACATCTAACTGTCTAAAAATATAATATAGAGAATTATACAATTTAAATCATAATTAACAATCATTTTACATTTCTACTGAAAGAAAAAATATAATGGTGAATACATTGTAAAATTAAAGTGTCTTATTCCATTGGCAAAAAAAAATTTTTTTTCAAGAAAATAGCTAAATAACTAATTAAAAACAATAAAGTCAAAACAATTTAATGTTCTCACGATTTCTACATTAGAAGTAATATTGACTAATGTTAATAAAAAGTTATTAGCAATTTATATTGATTTAAACATCCTCAATCTTGACTTTACTACCATTAATGTACTCTCATATCAATATATTTTTAAAGAAAGAGGCGATTTAGTACTTTGTCCAAAGAAATAAATCCCCATAAGCTATATCTCCACTTTGACTTTAACCTGCCCTAATCATATCAGACTGCAGTCTCCCGAGCAAGTCAGACAAGGTGTCTGCACAATGGAGCTCATTCGTCTTTCTCTGCTACCTCAGAATTCAGGAGGACGTTCAGACATGACACACATCATGAATCACCAAACCATCAAGAGGTCACATCCACTGTCACATACCAACATGCCTGGGGCCTGTATTGGATTTGCATGTAGCGAGAATCAGAAACAAATATCCATAGAGCACGGGATTAAAATGCTCCTGCATTGTGCCAACTTCCGTTATCCTCTGGGCAAAGCAGAAATTGGAACCAGTCTTAGAATAAATAGGCTCCAATCCATCACTCTATCCACATTCCAGTGGAGACTTAGCTCTTTTAATTCTCCTCGAGCTTCAAGTTCCGGCTGCACTTCAGCAGATTTCCATATTTAGAATGCAATGTCAGTTTTAGCAGTTCAGCTGAATCATGTTAAATAAATGCTATGGCTATACAACACAGTTAATACAGTAAAACTGCTTAATTCAGGACAGAAAACTCACTCTGTAGGAGACTCACTACACTAACTATGCTAACCTCATTGTGTACTTGTGGTTCAAGGTCAATGTTCTGACACAAATACAAAAGGGTCTCTGACTCACTCTTACATGCAAGCCTAGAATTACCCAAACGTATATTCTGAATCATATCTAGTTCATCATATGATTATTTAGATGATATGTAACATCTTATGATATACATATGATAAACATTTTTTTACTAGATTTAAGTCAACTTTGAAAATACATTTTTGATAATCAGATGTTATATTTACAAAATGAGAAACATTAGATATTTAAACTGGATTTAAAGTACTTTCCCTTGTAAAGATACTGTTTTTGCAGCAAGGCAAATGCATGTACAGTAAACTGAGAGTTTCTTGTGGGCTGTACTTTCATAGAACTAGGATGTTTGCATCACATGTGGTCACAAGATCACATGAAATGTTGATGATATTGCGCATTTGTGAATGTAACATAATGCTTTATACATGTATCTGCCATTATGATCTCCTCTTTAATCACTCTGCTAGATCTCACGCTTCTGATTTCATTTCATTTCTTTCTCCTCCTGATAATGTTCTCCACAGTGTAGAGAAGATGGTGATGAAGTTCTACCACTAAAACTAACCAAAGCATCCATTCTTTCTAATATGAACATGGAAGCTAATCTAAAAACTGCACAGTCACTGGTATAACCTTTGCTGTCACTGAGGTGGAAATCTGAAGTGTCTGTCTTCAGTACGTTAGAGAATATAACTGTATCAGATTGTGTATAATGACTGTATTTGAAGTTTTATTGACTCCACACACTCTGTCCTGACTCCAGACTTTTACATTTACTCTTTAAAACCGTTCAGTGATGAGAAGATACAAATATGTTTCTACTACATGTTGGAGTGTAGGATTCTCCAACAGTTACGTTTTTTTCCATCCAAAATCCACCAAGATGTTTAGATGTGTTTCCAGACAGAACTAAAGCACCTGTAAAAGAGGAAACAACCCGAAGACCCTGTGCACATTTAATACATTAAATACTCCTAAGTGCTACATTCAGGCGAGACTGTGCAAACGATGAATGAAGGATGAGCAAAAAGGCTTTTTCAATGAATAATGCACTTGGTAGACAATTAATGGACAGTGTGTGAAATAAGTGCTGACAGTAAAGCTTTTTTGTGCTTAAAGTTTTGGCCAGATATCAGTATAGCTCTGAAAATGACTCACATGGTTGTTTCTTGTACAAACTGTACAAGCAGCATGAAATTTCAGCGTCTAAAGTCTTATTATACTGTAAATCATTTAATTTGATTTTTTAAACATTTCAAATGATTTGCCAGTAATATAAGACACTTTCACAAGATAGATTGACTTAAAAAAGTAAAATGTTAGAGTCTTAGGGGGCAGCCGTGGCCTGTTGGTTAAGATTGTGACTGGAAGGTTGCCGGTTTGATCTCCAGGCAGGTCATGACTGAAGTGCCCTTGAGCAAGGCACCTAAAGGTACATTTATACTTCTGTGTTGAACCTATACTGTAGTCTACAAACGCTGTAGCCTACACCATAGCCTGATGCACCCCTTCCCAGTAATGTAACTATGCATCGCGTCCATGCAGACTGTAGCAGCTGTGATTGGTCCACCACATTGTTTCACCACCTCCATATTACCACCTTTGCGGCCATTTTTAAAATCATCACTAAAAGGTGATACAACAGTGGAATAATGGATGTTTTGGTGGTGTAATTGCAGTGCATCTCAAACATAACAACACAGAAGTATAAATTGGCCTTAACCCCCAACTGTAAATCACTCTGGATAAGAGTATCTGCTAAATGCTTCAAATGTAAATTAGTCTATATCCTTACAATTAAAAATATTACTTACACTCACAAGACTTTCAATATATATATATATATATATATATATATATATATATATATATATATATATATATATATATATATATATATATATATATAAATGCATTCTATATAATTCTGTAAACTCATTGAAACTGTTCCAGACACTCAAAATATTAACAAAAATACATTTTTATAGAGAATAACTATAATTTTACATACAGAAAACAATGAGAAATAAATACAAAAGACTGATGAAATGGATAAATGAACTTTTAATATCACCCTTATTGATTTACGCTCAGTTTTAGATCATGCTGGTGTGGTATAGCCAGCAGCCTTTGTTTTGTACACCTGTTCTCGGGGTTCTCGACTGTTATTTGTTTTTCACATCTTTTTTCAGGTGGTAGCGTAGCGTGCTGTTGCTTTAGTGTGACGTGTTTAAGTTTGTTTTCAGCGTTATCAACAAGAATCAAAGCCAGACAAACAACAACAACAAACAAAGCCAGAATAAAAGACGAATGTGTGGGTGAGTGACGAATGCAGGGGTGAGTAACAAGATAACCGAGGTTCCAATATACCTGATTTTATTGTTAGGATCAGTGGCTTTCATGTAATATATCAGATACAATCCCACAAGTTCAACCCAGCGACAAACTTCGACCAAAACTTGACCGCTGAGAGACGAGATAATATATGTTTGTTACAATGGGAACAATGACTGTCATCATCAGATCTTTACTAAACAGCAACAAAAGGATAAACAGTATCATACCTTCCTAGCACTTTTTTCCATCGCCTTATTTTTTTTTTTAAAAGCCATTTTTAATGTTTTGGTGCCATATAAGAGTGATTCTTTTTTAAATCTAATTAAATTTTTCTAGTATATTTTGCCAATTTTCCCCCTTCTAATGTATTAGTAGCCAGTTAAAACACCCCATCCATTATGGACTCTCCCCATCACTTTGCAAGCACAAGCCTCCGCCGATGCATACCATAAGAATGATTCTTGAATGTTGGCGCTCTGTCTCCCCAGACTATGTATGTTCACTGAGTGACCCCACCTTTGCCCAGTCATTTGCCATCTGGGAGACTTTGTCAATAACCTGAGATAGCTCCCTCTTTTTCACAGCCTGTTGGCAGGTATGCATTATAATTATAATCTATTCAGTCACGCTTCAGTTCCACTTTAGTTCATTTATTCATCAATCAGCTGAACAACACATCACAAGTTTTTAGTCTGAATAAACTTTTCGCTTTGTGAACTTCACTGACATCCACACCACTGACTCCAGCAGGCCAGGTGTCAGTTAATAAAAGCAGAGTGGAAGAAAAGTTTGGGAGAGAAACGACAGCAGGTTAAAACGAGGGTAAAATCTCTTAAATCTGAGCAAAAAAATTTGTCTGAACCTGATCAAATAGTTGGATCTCAATGGATTTGGACAAATATATTAGGCTAACTGTCCCTGTCTGAAGTCTGATCAAACTACTCACTATGTCTCTCTATCTTTTCTCTCTTGCTTTCTCTCTCCCTCTTTATTTCTCTTTCTCTCCTCCTTACACTTTCTTCTTTTCTCCCCTCTCTCTGCCTTTCTCCCACACTCCCTCTCCTTTCTATTTTTCTCTCTTTCTCTTTCCCTTTCTTTCTCTCCATCTCTCTCCATATCACTCTCTTCTTCTCTCTGTCTTTCTCACTATCTCTCTTCCTCTCCCCTCTTTCTCTCTTTCTTCCTCTCTCTTTCTCTCACTCTCAATCCCTCTTCCTCTTTCCCTTTCTCTCTCTCCATTTCTCCCCATATCACTCTCTTACTCTCTCTGTTTCTTTCTCTGTCTCTCTTCCCCCCTCTCTCTCCCCTTCTCTCTCTCCCTTATTTCTCTTTTTCTCCCCCTTACACTCTCTTCTTTTCTCCCCTCTCTCTTTCTCCCACTCTCCCTCTCCTTTCTCTTTCTCTTCTTCTCACTCTCTTTCTCTTTCCCTCTTTCTTTCTCTCCATCTCTCTCCATATCACTCTCTTCCTCTCTCTCTCTGTCTTTCTCACTATCTCTCTTCCTCTCCCCTCTTTCTCTCTTTCACTCTGTCTTCCTCTCTTCCCTCTCTCTTTCTCATACTCTCAATCCCTCTTCCTCTTTCCCTCTTTCTTTCTCTCCATTTCTCCCCATATCACTCTTTTACTCTCTCTGTTTCATTCTGTCTCTTTCTCTCACCTTTCTATCTCACACACCATCATATTTTCCTCTGTCTCTTTCTCTCTTCCTCTCCCCGCACTCTCTCTCTTTTCTATACTCTCCCACTTCCTCCCTCTTCCTCTCTCTCTCCCTCACTTTCTTTCTTTCTGTCCTCCTCTTCTCTCTGCCTCCCCCCTTTCTCTGTCTCTCTCTCTCTCTCTCTCTCTCTCTCTCCCTCTCCCTCTCCCTCTCTCTCTCTCCTTGTCTTCAGCTCATCAGAGATGTGATCTGGTTTGGTGCTCCACATTCTGAAGCCCAGAGGAAGCTTTAATTAGGGCTGGAGCTCAGAAAGACAAGGAGGTGCATCCCAATGAGAGAGGGCAAAGAGTGTGTGTGTTCTCCAGAGTGAGAGACAGCTAAAGAGAGTGTGAGAAAGCTTTCGGTGGTGAGAAAGGTGAAAAAACAGAATAATTACGCCTTCGTCACTACTGTAGGAATTCTGCGTGCTGGTTGTGATTTGAAATATTGATTTTTAGCATTTCTGCACCAACAAGGTTTACCAGCCTTTCCGTCATTTGCATATAAAAAGCACTTTGGATCGGCCTCGTTCCAGCTGAGCATTTTCAGTGCAACAGAACATTTGATCCAATCTAGGAGAGTGCTTTAGCTGCGAGTGCCAATTACAATTGATTACTGTCTCCCTAGGACCGTTACTTAATTAGTTATGATGAGCTTCTTTCAATTCGATATTGCATTCACTCCAAGTCATAACGATCCCTACTCACCATATAGACTCACATTATGCTCAGGTATGCAAATGTAACCCTGCCGGCTTTTTCACAGTGTTTCCTCCTCTGTTGGGTCTTTGAGTAAAAAGCTTACTGGGCCTATGTGGGTGATTTGGCACAAGGTAATATGAAAGCATCTCATTATAAGATAGTGAGGGCCATATTATATACCTCGCTCCATCTTGTATTGCCAGCTGTATTAACACGTTTGGGAGTGTAATGTGAGGACTGTTTTCTGTTCCTCTGATTTTATATATGAGCTGCGTGGGCATAAAGCAGCTTCCCATGTGTATGCCTGCTGTACATTAAAGACAGCACCCTTCTAGTGGGCATATCTGAAGACTTTTTAGTGGATTAGTGGATATACTGGTGGATTTGTGAACATACTGTATTAGTAAACATAACACAGTACTATACATATGACTGGACTAGAGGATGTATTGGCCAAATACTGCACTGTTATAGGCAGAGGAAGCTGAGTGAGAGTTAGTGAGAGTAGAGAAATAATGTAGAGAGAGAGAATAAGACTAAGAATTGGTCATCAAGACATTTGCTTCAGCTGCAAAGCTGCAGAGAGTTCTGATGCAGTGATTAGAGCCGTGATCCGTTAGTCCGGCTCAAACCCCTTTGGTCACTGTGGGTCAGCAGTGAGGCACAGTGACCAGACATTCTGCCTGCACACCAGGCAGGGCACGACCTCATCATCTCTGCTGACTGGGGTCGAGTCACTGTGGCGACAGTGATGCTGAAACAGAGCACTTGCTTCTTGTTTCTTTAGATTTACACTGAAGCTACGAGGCTAATGTAGCTAACAAGTAATGGAAACTTATACCCCATATACCCCAGCAATTAACATCTATCTATCTGTCTGTCTGTCTGTTTATCTGTCTGTCTATAATTTGTAAATTATATTTGTAAAATCTGTCATTTGTTAATTAACTTTTTTTTTTGTGTGTAAATTTTCTGCCTCTCCCAATGTGGTAGTCGCCAATTAACTCAACCCATTAGTGGCTCTCCCCATCACTTTGCACTGCCCCTGACTCTAGGAGGGTGAAGACATGCACACGCCTCCTCCGTTGCATGTGATACAGTCACCGCCTCTTTTTGAACTACGACTGATACACCATCACTGGGGAACCAACGAGCTCAGAAGAAAGCACAGGGTCAGATAGTGAGAGTGAGAGCGCCATCTACCCACCCAGAGAGAGCACTGCCAATTTTTGCTCTCTTGGGCCCCGGCTGTTGATTTCAACAGCATGACCGGGATTCAAACTCTCGATCCTCTGGTCATAGTGTCCGCTTCTTAGCCTGCTGAGCCACTCGGGGCGTGTCAAAAGGTTTTCAATAATGAATGTAATGTTCTTAAATATAAACAAATATATAAATTAATGTGTACATTTAAAAAAAACAGAAGACAGAAGAAAACTGAGACTGCAAAAGGTTATACAAAACACTGTTCTGGAAGGTTCCATACTTAGCTGTTCATCAATACTGAGTACAAAAGGGGCATCACCCAAAACCTTAGTCTTTACAAGCAAGGATAGGTTGTGATGCACCACTTTGGGCCAAACTTGACTAGAGAATGGTCAGTTCAAAGACAATGTTTTTCAGTGCAAGACTGCAAAGAATTTAAGTCTTTCAAAATCTACTATTCATTTTATCATGAGAAGACTCAGGGAGCCAGAGGAATTTTTTTGTTGTGTGAAGACAAGGAAGGAAACCACTGCTGAATGTGACCATCAAGCCCTCAGTTGGTATTGTTTGGGAAACCATCATGCTACTGTGATGGACATAGTCACATTGGCTCAGGACAATCAAAACACAATCCAACACTGCATCAAGAAATGCAACCTGAAACTTTTTTTTGTAAAGTTATTTGCAGCGCAAAGTCATGTTCTGTAGTCAGATGAGTCCATGTTTCAGCTTGTTTCTGGTTGCCATCCAGACTGCTACCAATGAAAGGTGCAACAACTAGTATCTATGATGGCATGGAGGAGCATTAGTGTCCATAAAATGGGTGATCTACATACTGCTGTCAAGACAATGTTTTTCACAGGAGCTCAACAGGACACTATTAGGCCTCATTCTACACAATTTACAACAGTGTGGCTTTGTAGATATAGAGTGTGTGTGCATGACTGGCCTGCCTGAAGTCCAGATCTGTCTCCTATTAAAAATGTCTAGAGCATCATGAAGAGAATGGGTAAAAATTTCAACTGCAAAACTGCAAAAATCAACAGCTTCAATTTTCAAACATAAAATTAAGAATTTCTGTTTTTTATTGGATTCTGTTTTTTATTGAAATTAATCTAATCTTTTCCTGGAAATGGGGTTTGTCTGTATATACAATGGATGCAAAACTTTGGACACCCCTTTTAAAAGGTTATTGTTATTTATTATGAATCATTTCAGAACTTGTTTCACTTTAATGTCACACATACTCTGTACAATTCCACTGAAAATAAACACATTTTTAGGGTAGAAAAATAAATACGGACACCCTTAAACTAATACTATTTTGAAGTGCCCTTTGAATTTATGACAGCATTCAGACTTTGGGTAGGAGTCTATCAGCATGGCACATCTTGACTTGGCAATCTTTGCCCACTCTTCATTGCAAAATGCTCCAAATCTGTCAAATGTGTACAGCCGTCTTCAGGTCAACCTACAGATTTTTAGTTGAATTCTGGTTGGGCTCTGGCTGGGCCATTCCTAAACTTTGATCTTCTGGTGAAGATGGTGGGTCATTGTTGTGCTGAAAGGTGAAATTCCTCCTCATCTTCATCAGCTTAAAGGTTTTTTGCCAACATTGACTGATATTTGGAACTGTTTATTATTCCCTCCACCTTCACTAAAGCAACAGTACCCGCTGTGGGACCAGATGATGAATGTCACACAACTCCAGGCATATTTAAGGGAGGTGAGAGGCACCCAAGTATCATGATAGTCCATTAAAAACCGTTTACATTAGGGATGTCCCGATCACGTTTTTTCTGTTCTATTTTCTAGATAAGAACTAGATAATACTCTTCACACGGTGCACACATTACATTATAGTTCATAAAATTAATCCAATGTTTATATTTAACAACTGCAATGCTTTAGGGAAAAACTGCCAGCTTCCAAACTATTGTTAAGTGTTTCCAAAAGCTCTAAAAGACGCTGAAAACCTGTATTCTCTACCACAGCGATCGGCTGGTCATCCAAAGAAATGCATTCAGTGACCCTCTCTGTGATCTTCTTGGCCGTAGCGCCATCTAGAGAGAACTTTTCTTTTAAAACTTTCTGATAGTGTAGATTGCTTAGGTACAGCCTTTAACTGAGCTTTCTGAACGAACTCACTGTTTTCTGTTAAAGGTTTATTTTTTAGGTGCCGTATTAAATTTGTAGTATTAAATCAGGGACGTGCAGTCAGGGGAGGCAGGTGAGGCTCTGTCATCATGACAAGAAAAAAAATGATAACATAAAATGAATATTAATATTTGTCCACTGATCTTTATGACTAATTTCGAACATTTTTATAGTCAAAATCGCTGAAACTGCATATTTCCTGTTCAAATACAAGGGAAAAATGCGAGGTGCGGCAGCAACGAGCCTCACCTCACCTCTGAATGCGCAATCCATCACAAACTGGGTTGATACATGTAATTGGAGCGTGCCTGTTGCCGTAT
>BRDA01009173.1:0-10585 GCA_036984385.1 Crenuchus spilurus | reverse complement strand
CTTATTGGTATTGAGTTTACAAGTTTGCAAATCCTTGTGACTGTGTAAAGCATGTCGCTGGATTTATGCATTCGCCAGAAGTTAGTGTGAAATGTAAGTGTGCTTTGGCCTCCGGGCAAAAAAGGTGAAGAGAATTTTGCTGCCTGAGTGAGGGAGTTGTTGCAAAAGCAGAAAACCAAAGTGTTTACATAAAAAATCACTTGTGATTATGAGAAAGTGATTGTCTAAAAATGTTTGTTAACTCTCTCAGTCCTACATTCCAGCATTATTTCTTGTGCAAAACTGAATTCATTTTGTCAATAAACACTACAGCAATAAGGTATTTTGGTTCAGAAACATCAATAAACTTTATCTGTAAACCTTATTTGTTCACTAAAATAGGAGATGAGCACATCCACAGTACTGGGAAACAGTTCTGGGACATGGAACTTCAAAATTAAACTTGTCACAAAATGTGCGAACATGTTTAAGTAACCTAAATTAAATCAGATCTCTCCTATTGATCTACATTTTTTTTCAAAAATTGGCCAAGAATCAAGTTGGTGCCTTAGATTCTGTTAGTTACTTGGTTTCCATTGTGCTTAAACTTGCTGGTTTATTAAAAACATTACAGTTTTATCATTATGGCTCAAACCTATGCATGACACAAGTCTACTTTGGACATAGACCTCATTCCTGACCTTCCAACCTACAATATTTTATATTTGCCTCTTAAATGGAAACCGTAACTTACACAATCTAAAAAGTTACCCAATTCAACAACACACATATAAAATGATTTAGAAGCAAAAAACCTTCTAACATGACAGAAGATGATCAAAAGTGTTCATTTAATGCAATTTATACCATCAATTATATACACTAAACAGAGTTTATAATAAATTCCGTAAGTTATATGGAAACCTTAAGAATTAATTCACAGTACTGTGGACATGCTCAGCTATTAGTCCATAAAAACCTCATTAAGCACTCTGCAACTGGAGATATTTGTCCATGATTAACTTCAAAAAACACTATGCACACCGGAGCAGAAGATATTAACTTGTAAATAACATCATTAATATTCTATACCAGGGGTAGGCAACACCAGTCCTGGCGTCCCGGTTTCCTGCACAGTTTGGTGATCTACCTGATCAAACACACCTGATTCAACTCAGCAGGCAATTAGCATGTTTAATTGTAGTGTCAGAGCAGTGACATCACCAAACTGTGCTGGACACTGGAACTCCAGGACTGGAGTTGCCTACCCCTGTTCTATACACTAAAATATGAGATAATTGTCCATTAAGAACCTTAGTTAACACCATATACGTTAAGAGATATTAGTTCATAAACATCCTCAGCAAACACTATTAATCACTAGAATGTGAGATATTTGTCTGTAAACAACCTCCATAAACATTTCACATATTAGAATATGAGATATTAGTTCATCAGCACCTCAATAAACACTACTAATCACTAGAATAGGAGATATCACTAAACAAGCTCATTTCATATGTTCTACATTAGAACAGAAGATATGACCTCACTAAAAACGCTGTATACACTACTATAAGAGATATATATAAACTTACAAATGAACGTTTATATACACTACAATAGGACATAATTATTAGTAGACTATTACTATTTTGTTGCTGAATTGTTACAGCCCTGTTTGAGAGATCTATCCGAGTACAACAACAAATAAAAAACCAAAAGCTTCACAATTCTAGAGAAGCACCTAGAGGAGGATATCAGCTCTGTAACTGGTCTGTACTCACCAGCTCTTCTATCGTCTGGTCCTCCAGAGCTTTTCCTCCGCAGATCTGATGGTTCTGTGTTGTATTTCAGTCTCTCGGAGGGATTTTAGGATGTGTAGCCACACAGGTGGGAATTTTGGAGTTTCCACAGGCCTCATAAAAAACAGCTTCTCTGGAGTCAAGTTGGCTCTGATGTGCTGCAGATAAGATATGATGATAAGATCACAGAGAGAGAGAGAGAGAGAGAGAGAGAGAGAGAGAGAGAGAGAGAAGAAAAAAAAGAGAGAAAAAGAGAGTGAGTTAGTGAATTTAGCTTTCTGAATAATGCTGTTTGCAAAACCCATTTGGCTTTGTTTAATTAATCTGATTCTAAATACAGACTCAGAGAGAGACAGTGAGGTTGGGGGAAGGGGGGTGAGAGGGTGTGTGTGATGGAATGAGCCAGGGGACATCTATGTGTTGGCTCATGGCTGGTCAGAAGATGCAGTAATTTGACATAAATAAAAGTGTTGGCATGGGCAAGGAAAGAGAGAGAGAGAGAAAGAGAAAGAGAGAGGATAAGAGAGGGACAGGATGAGAAAGAGACAAAGAGAAGATGAAAGAGGGGCAGAAGACAAGGGTGAGAAAGGACAAGAGAGAGGATGAAGGAGAGAAAGAGAACGAGAGGATGAGAGACAAAGCGAGAGTGTGAAAGAGAGAGAAAATGAGAGAGGATCAGAGAGCGAGAGATTTTGCAATCAATCAGTGGGTAATCAATGAGTGGCCGTGACCGGAACGTGGGGAATGAGAGGATGGAGAGCATTGATGAAGAAAAGAGGAGAACACTGAGGGGGATTGAGAAACGAAGGAGCACAGAGGATGCTGCTGGAGAGATAGAAATGACTTGAGGGTGGAGGAAGGAGAGAAAGATAGAATCAAGCTCGAGTGGAGGAGGAGAAAAAAAATAAGGCTGAGATTGTGTAGGAGGATTTGCACTCGCCATAATATTGTTGTCCCTGGCAACAGGCACATTCTCTCTTTCTCACTCTCTCCTTTTCTCTCTTTCTTTTTCTGTCTCTGTTCTTCTCTTCTTCCTCCACACTCAGTGTTTGCTGTAGAGTTGACTGTATTTACAGTACTGTTTGGAAATGTAACCATATGTTATCATTACATATCTGACCATTCTTCTTGACATTATTATTCTCTCTCTCTCTCTCTCTCTCTCTCTCTCTCTCTCTCTCTCTCTCTCCACCTCTCACTTGCCCTCCACCTCCATCTCTACACTACATGCCGACATAATAGAAGCAAGCCTTGATTTGAAAAGTTTCTGAAATATTGTAAAGTTAAGTCAGTTTGCAAACAAACATCCTGAATCAGTTTATTCTGTTCTCTTACTCTCCGTCTCACATCACCACTAAAACTCCTAATGTAGCACCTGACTGACCTGACTGAGCCGAGGCATTTCTGAGCTGATAATTCTACTGCATTCATTTCCATGATTACTCTACACAGATTTTTATAGTTATACTCACAGGTATTACTTAGAGCTGGGCGATATGGCCAAAAATTGTATCACAATACATTTTTCTATATTGATCAATCTCAATAATGATCACAATATTAAATTTTCTAACACTGTCATAGTTTTAAACAACATCTTTCTAAAAACAAATGTCAAAAATAAAAATGTCAAAAATCAAACTAAATTACTATTTAAAATATTAAATTGTTTATTGCCAAAACATAATATTGTTGTGTCCGGCTGGATGCCTCGAAAGGATGAACGAGAAAGACGTTTACAGTCGTCGCTTCAATGATTGCTGTCGGCCGCAGCCAATGATCTATATTACTGGATAGGACACACATGACTTTTGAACGCGCCGGCAAGGAGCCTCCATGTTGTGTGGAAGCAGGGCAAGATCGGAAGGAAGCCAGCGTTTACAAACAACGAAAGGGCTGCAATGTTTTGTGTTTTATTCTTTTACTTATCGGAATTCTGTCAGCAGGAACCAGGGGATCACATTCCACAAGTATGCATTCATTTTAAAATGATGTATTAGGTTAAAAGATCAGACAAAAGTTGAACAAATTAGTTCTCTTTCAAGGACAGTAAAGACATGCCTACATACATGTACTGATGCTGTATTATGTATAGATCAGTACCTACTACAGGGTTCCTGTGAATGCTTGCAAAGTCTTATAAAGTCTTGTATACAACCTTGGTCAAAAATAACGTCTATAATGTCTTATTCTACAGATGGAAGTCTTGCTATTTCTTATGTGGAATATTTCTCTTCACAAAGACATTAATTGGCTTGAATACAAGTAGTCAGGTATAACTTAAAGGTGTGAAAACATGTAGAATTGTATGAATGTTAATAAATTAACTTGAACATTAAAAAACTGGTGACTTTTAGTTGGAACAATAACACTAGCAACAAAATACAAGATTTCCATGAAAATTTATTACAAGTATTTCAATACTGTAACATTAAATGAACTCGGATGATAGCATTGAATATTTCTACATTTACATTCTACATTTTATTTACGGAGGTCTCCGTGTTCTTTACTTTGGATTAAGACAGTCGACAGGTTGAGAAAAATTGATAATTTGTGTAGAGCCATCGGTCAATAGCTAGTATCAGCAAGGCAAGAAAACATGGCTATATTTATGTCAATGGCCATGCGATAGCAGCATTACACAATTTAATTCTTTGTCTTCTTTGTAAATAACTTACATTTTGAAAATCGGATCATTATTAACGATTTTACAGCCATTAGAAGTCATGCAAGCAGTAAGGCCTAGAGAAAATGTTGGTTACGATGGATGCGAGAGCCGATAGTAGCCTAACATGTCATCAACCATTTTAATACTTTGATTAATGTTAAAGAGGTTTCTATCCTCTTTGTAAAGAACTTTAAATTTTGAAAATCGGACAATTATTAGCGAAGTTAGAGCTTTGAGAAGGCAGCAGTGCAGGCTATGTGGCATTGTTTACAAGCTTCACTTCCACACAACATGGCGGCTCCATGATGTCGCGCCGGCCTCAATGCTAGCGAATAGGCAGTGTCCTATCCAGTAATATAGATCATTGGCCGCAGTCACTCCAAAATAACAACAGGCTAGAAAGCCAACAAGCTAACAGGCTAATGCTAGCACACCGGCTGACACACACACACAGCGAGCCCCCTTCCTTCTCCTTCTCACAGAAACTTACACACATACAGTGACCTCACGCTCTCTCGCCCGGCCAATCACATGCTTGTCTTAAACACAACAGTGCATTTTGGCAGCGCTGGTGAGGAGGAGCAGCAGTATTATGTCTGAACTCACCATCAAGCTTCTTAGACGTGAAATGGAAACGAACGTTAATGCTTATCGAATTCTATTGTCCCGGCTTATCATCGTCATCGAGGGAAGAGTTATCGTGAAAAAAATCGATATCGTTTTATCACCCAGGTATAACTACACTACACTCATGTCCATCGCATACACTGTATATATTTAGGGATGGCATGCAATTGCTTCCATCCTATAGAAATGAAGCTAAAATACAGCCGCCATCTAGCAAAATTTAGAGTCAGAGTCTACACAGTAAAGACTAGAGTTGATCTTATTTGGTTACCCCGCCCTCTTTTTTTGGTTACTCCGCCCTTTTCCAACAGTCATTCTACAGTCATTGGTTGAAATGAGCCAAAGATGCTAAAGCTTTGGTTTACTCTAGCCTGGTTTAAGGCCTGTTCTGCTGTCAACACATGCCAGTTAAAAGTAGAAAATAACTAATTAAATAGCGGCTGGACTCAGTTGAGAGCAGAAAATACATTCAAAGACACTGATGGCCGTGACTGAGACTTTTTACAGCGCTACAGTTAGCTGGCTAACAGCTACAAAAAGCTGCAACATACAGGATATATTCATTCCCCAACAAAAGTATTAGAACAGTGCCAATCCCTTTATTTTTGCTGTAGACTGAAAACTTTTGGGTTTCACATCAAAAGATGAATATGAGACAAAAAAAATCAGCATTTCAGCTTTTATTTCCAGGTATTTACATCAGAATCTGATATACAGTTCAGAGGATAGCACTTTTTGTTTGAACCCACCCATTTTTCTTCTGAACAAAAATATTGGAACTGAACTTAAAATAGTTTAAAGTGAATAAGACATACTTAGTTGCAAATGTCACCAGGGAAGAAAGCACACACCAAATGACAAAAGACGTTTTCCTCCTTCTTTTGCGCCAACAGTTTAGACTACCGCTCTTAAAGGTACACACACATTAATTCGGTTATGCATAGTCCACCACCGGGCTACACAAATATGCAAACCTGTGACCCATTGATATTCTTCTTTTGTGATGCTTTTCAAGGCTTTCACCACAGGCTCTTTCAGTTTTGGAGGGTTATTCCCTTGTCTCCTCTTTAGCAGGTAAAATGCTGCTTTGTAGAGTTTAAGTCTGGAGACTGACTAGTCCAGTCTAAAACCTTCCACATCTTACCCCTAATGAACTCCTTTGTAGTTCTGGCAGTGTGTTTACAGTCATTATCTTGCGGCATGACAAAGGATCTCCCAATCAGTTTAGTTGCATCTTTCTTTAAAGTGACAGACAAAATGTTTCTGCAGACTTCTGAGTTCATTGTACTGCTGCCATCATGCAGTGAAGATTATTGATCCCATCCCAGAATAAGCCATGTAAGCCCAAGCCATGACACTACCTCCACTGTGTTTCACAGATGAGCTTGTATGTTTGGGATCATGAGCAGATCCTTTCTTTCTGGAGTTTGCTTTCCATCATCTCTCAGCTTCACAATGACTTGTTTTTAACCAATAGACAGCTCTCTGGTTTTCATGTTAGTTACTCCTCAAACTATAAGTGCACAGTCTGCACAAGCAAAACCCAAATCTTAAACTGAGTTTAGACATTCAGATATTTATTGTTTGAATAATCAATGTAACAGGACACACCTGGGCAACAAAACACACCTGTCAGTCACATGTTCCAATATTTTTGCTCAAAAGAAAAATGGGTGGGTTCAGACAAAAGGTGCTATCTTGCGGCCCCGAGATGACCAGAGGATCACGAGTTCGAATCCCAGTTATGCTGTCTGCCATCAACAGCCGAGGCAAAAATTGGCCATGCTCTCTCTGGGTGGGTAGATGGCGCTCTGTCTCCCTATCACTTTCATGTTGCAATGTCTGCTGACTCAGGCATCTACTGATTGGTCCATTCGGAGCTGGGAATCCTGCGCTTTCCTCCGAGCATGTTGGCGCCCCAGTGATGGTGCATCAGCAGTAGTTCGAAAAGAGGCGGTGGCTGCATCACATGCAACGAGGGAGGCGTGTGCTTGTCTTCACCCTCCTAGAGTCAGGAACATTGCAAAGTGATGGGGAGAGCCCCCTAGTGGATTGGATGGGTTAATTGGCTACAACTACTAAATTGAGAAGGGGATAAAAATTGGCGGGGGGCACGGTGGCTTAGTGGTTAGCACGTTCGCCTCTCAGCGCTGGGGTCTTGGGTTCGATTCCCCATCTGAGCGGAGTTTCCATGTTCTCCCCGTGTCTGCGTGGGGCCTCCGGGGTCTCCGGTTTCCTCCCACAGTCCAAAAAACATGGAGGTCAGGTGAATTGGGTACTCTACAAATTGTTCGTAGGTGTGTCTGTGTCACCCAGCGATGGACTGGCGCCCTGTCCTGGGCTTAGTTGAATAGTGTAATGCCCTGCCCTGCGCCCAATGAGGGGGTGGGGGACTAACCGCGACCCTGATAAGGATTAAGTGGGTGTGATAATGAATGAATGAATGAATGAATGAATAAAAATTGGCAAAAAAAGGTGCTATATTCTGAACTGTGTATCAAATCCAGATGTAAATACCTGGAAATAAAAGCTGAAATATTGATCTTTTGTCTCATATTCATAGCTTAATGTAAAATCCAAATGTTTTCAGTCCACTGCAAAAATAAAGGGATCGGCTTCACTGCTCCAATACTTTTGTAGAGGAGTGAATTAGCATAGTTAAACTTAACTGTTGGAATCAGACACTGAAGACCTTTAGACACAAACAATGACACTGAAAATGGGCAGTTCTGTCACTGGAAATCACAGGTATGAAATGAGCTACACATCATACTGCACCCAGCCAGCAGGGGTGATAGACCTTTTTACAGGCAATGATCTGTCCATACATTATACAGTCACTGGTCCATTGTTACACTACACTATGGTAATGCTACATCAGTTTTCATGGATACTTTAAACCCATTTCCATGGTTTCACTACACATATTTTATGGTTTCATTACACCTATTAACATAAGTGTTAACTGTATCTATCTAGTATGTAGGGGCAGCTGTGGCCTGGTTGTTAGGGATCTGGTCTTGTGACCGGATAACCAGTTTGATCCCCCAGGTCATGACTGAAGTTCCCTTGAGCAAGACACCTAACCCCCAACTGCTTCCCGGGTGCCACTGATAGGGCTGCCCACTGCTAGTGTGTTATAATCCCCCACTGTGGGACTAATAAGGGATTATAAAATTAAATAAATATATATATATATATTTTTTTTTTTTTTTTTTTTTTTTTCCAAAACTAAGCCATAGTGGTGAGGTAGCTCCTATGACTAAAGTTAGCCAACATCCACAGTAACAGCTATTGCTGTATTACATTTATGAAATCATAGCAACACTAATGTGACTAAAAGGCTCAGGGCTGAATGTGGATATCTAATGTAATGTAATGTAAGCTAACTACATTTTGCAACTCTCTCTCTCTCTCTCTCTCTGTGTGTGTGTGTGTGTGTGTGTGTCTCTTTCTGCAGTAATCAGTAGCAGAGAGAGTAGGAGTTAGTGTCAGTTCGTGAGAATACTGGACCTGAATCCACAGTCACACACTGAGCTCAATATACAGCTCAGTATCACTGTCATACACACACACACACACAAATGTGCCTTGGTAGCCCACACTGACAGCTACCTCTCAGCAGGTGACACTCTGGATTATAATAATGGGCATCTCATGTTGCTGCTCACAGCGAGGGACACTAACACGGTCAATAAACAGAAAAACGAAAAACCCAGCCAGAGCTGTAGGAATCTTTAGCCATGCTGAACAAGTCCATAATCACAAAGGCAGCTCGCTCCGTTTGAGCATTCGCCCGCGTTCATGTCCACTGCCAGCCAGAAGCAAAATTACATCAGACATTCTGGAGCTTCTCTGCAAATAATTGTCTCACTGGTGCTGAATTCGGGGGAACCGAATGCTCCTCTGGCCTTTCTCTGACGCCCTGCAGCTTCTACTGAGACAATCTCGGTCTTGTTCTCCACTTTGTTCCTCTTAGCTCTTGGAACATCTTACAGAATTGTCCAACTATACTTCTAAATTGTCAACTACTCTACAGTGTAGAATAGAAGAGCCCAATCCTGGTCCTAGAGAGCTACTGCCATGCAGAGTTCATGCTCCACGCAACTTACCTCTGAGCTGGGAATGCAGAGCATGAAATGACATCAATTTCAAGCAGTGCATTTGCGTAACAATTAGGAAAAGATGGAGGCCTCTGTGGAAACATTTGTTGTCAGCAGTAATGTAGTCAGCTCACTGATATGAGTGAGACAGCTGATGTTCATGATGTTTTTACCTTCTCAAAATGAACATTACAGTCAGATCTGAGCTCTAAAAAGTGGTCGATCGCCAACACCAGGACTGGGCACGCTTCATTTAGAGCTATCAAGAGGAAAATTCTATTTCTCACATGTTTCTCTTTGATGGCTCATGTTCACTGGAGTGAAATGGTTAAACTCAAATCAGAATGCCACCAGCTCATCGTAACCTCGATTACACTCACTTTACTGAATTAACCAATAACTTTATCTTCAAAACTCCCTAAAATAAATGACCATCAAAACAAAGACACAGTGAACATGAATAAAAGTGAAAAATGTGAGGGAGGATAAAAACAGCTCAAATTGAGGAAACAGTATGGTAGGTCTACTATTCAAAGCCAAACATTCACAAATCAACATAAACTGCCTTTTACAAAACATGTTTCTATTGTTTTTTTGTTGTTTTTTTTAACAGTGATTGAGTCGGTGATTGAATGACCCAACCCTCCAAAAAGGGTCCACTTCCACTTTAGCCCACCTTGTATAAAATAGTTCTTCCCCATGCCCACCCCTACATCAGAGTAAAAATTATGCTCTGACTTCTCAGAGTTTCCACTACATAATCTCTTAAAATGCCCAGCGGCCTTTCATTATTCATATTAATTGTACCATTCATCAGTCTCACTTCTCAGTCTCAGATCAATGAAAATCGACCAGTGTTCAGTCTGGCTGAGGCCTTTCCATTTCCTCCAACTCAAGCTTCTCCAGAAGCCATTACAAAGTATCAATCAGAAACAATCTTATCAATAATACACAATCTGATCGATCATTTACAATCTGATTAACTAGACACAAGCTTATCAATAATACACAATTTGATTGATCATTTACAATCTGATTAACTAGACACAAGCTTATCAATAATACACAATCTGATCGATCATTTACAATCTGATTAACTAGACACAAGCTTATCAATAATACATAATTTGACCAAAAACACACAATCTGATTAATCAGGCACACTCTGATCAGTCCTATATAATCTGATCAGATACACTGTGGTCAATGACACAAACTTGGATTTATAATGCACTCTCTGAACAACCAGACACAATCTGATCATAATCTGATTCACTGCTCATGTGTAATGGGTCAGTTATTTTAGTAAGTAAGTAAGTAAGTAAGTAAACTTTATTTCTAGAGCACATTTAAAAACCGCAAGGGCCATCCAAAGTGCTGCACAATGCAAGATTTAAGCA
>BRDA01009171.1:21959-44031 GCA_036984385.1 Crenuchus spilurus | reverse complement strand
TGTCATCTATGTTCTATTACGAATAAATTATTGACATTTGCCATCTCCACATCATTGCATTCAGTTTTTATTCACAATTTGTTTAGTGTCCCAACGTTTTTGGAATCCGGTTTGTATAAAACCTCTGTGTCCTCATGCTCAAAGACGCCATTATTTTTTTTAATTTTATTTTATATCTATTAATATCAGGCTCAGTGTGAAAGCCTTAAAAGAGAAATCTCTGTTATGATGTCAGAAATAATCTCCTGTCTGCAGTATCTACTTATTTCACACTAACTTAGCAGTAAAACAGCTAAAGTAGTAGTTGATCAGACATTTCTGAATTCTGAATGATGGGGCTGTGTAAAGTGATTTATGGTTGCGTCTTTTTTATGACATTGTATTTCAGCCTCAATCAGTTCAGTAATTTAGCAAGTTGGGTTGACATTTTTAATGCTCACAGTTCTGGACATTTCTCTCAGTCTCGACATTAAATCTAAAACATTAAACATTAAATACACATTTAAACATAACATAAACTTACTTGAATGAGTCTGCATAGCAAACCTTCTGGTGAGAGACAACCTGGGATATCACAGCTCTCAGACTTCTGCTTACTTCCGCATGTTGATGGTGATTCACTGGCTGAGGATGTGCTTTGCAAAGTAAGAATGTAAGAACTCCCAGTAATAAAAACCGCAAAAACCAAACAATCATCATTGTAATCACAAAAGAATTGAAGAGCCAGTTGACTCACATCCAAGCCAGGGATCAATCAACTTCAAAACTATAGCAGATACCTGCAGTACAAAGAGTCAGTGTTACAAGAAAGTACTTAGTCTGAAAACCATTTGTTTCCAGATTAGAGAAAGTATATAATTCAGTTTGTTACATGTAGGTCATTAGTATTCACTGAAAACCTGCATCAAGAAATCCATCTGTGACTTATAGATGGACAATATGTTACTTCTATGACACGTGGAGAAGTCACTGGCAGGTTTGTGTAGAAATTGGAAGACCACTTTATCAGTGTTCATACAAGTTCTTTTATATCCTTGCATGTGCCAAAGATAAATATGAAATTAGAGCTATGATTTCGTCACTTTTTCAGGCTTTACTCCCATAGCTAAACAAATCAACTCCAAAATAACAAAATCTGATCTGTTTCTATTTAATTGCATTTCAGTGCATGCCAAGTGTGCTTAAAATCCAGGCTGTGTTTGCAATAAACAGAGTTTAGCTTGTGTATGCTAATGCTACACCTCACATCACTTGAAGAAAAATAAACACAACCACATGACTGACCTCTGAAATTAAAATAGAAAATGCTTACACCTGAGCTTTGTACTCAAGAAGACTTTCTCTGATGTAACAATACTATTACAAAGACTCTGTAACATAACTTTGAGGGAAAACTGTGGAAAAAACTCTTATACATTTCATTTCATTTCTTGATCAGATAAGTCTTGTCTGTAATAAAGACCATGCTTTGTTGATAATCATTCAAGACCGCCTTAGTCACAATATCTTCACCCTCTAGGGTCTCACAGAAGGTAGCATCAAAGCATTAGAAACAGTTTTAGCTGCAGTTTGTCTGTGTTCTAAAAAAATTACAGTATTGGCTTTAGATTCCCAAAGCAAATAATTAATCTCCTTTATTGCTGGAAGAATAATAGCTGGCTGGATTAAATAATGGAGTCCGCTTTGGAAACATGGGATGCTGGTCAAAATGTGCTTGCTGTTTTGTAGGTGACTGGCAATGCAGTACAAGTTATTTTACCTAAGCTGATGTTATAATAAGACCCTTAAACCAGGATCTAAATGTTAGTCTTTACTTGCACTTGAGATGAACAAAGGGTCCAATATGGCTTCAACAGTGACCTAAGAAGTGGGGCTGTATCCCTAAAAGACCACCAGACAGAACATGCTTTTTGCCCAATTTCAAGAATTCAGCAATGTCTGTACAAAGAATGCCAAGGGTCACTACACTTTGAGGGCCAGATGGGTATCCATCACCTACTGGAGATGTGAAAGCTCAACAGGACTTATGGGACCAACACATTTTGTTCAGTTTAGTCTCAGTCTTAAGTCTCTGTTGAAGAGATAAACTTTTTGTCCAGATTGATATTCAGGACCCACTCTCCTCCATCTATCTGCCATCTAAACAGCTGAATGATCTTAGTCTTACATGTGATGCCTCCCATGTAAAAGCTTTGTTAAAGTTAAATATCCCAAGTGAAAGTTTAATTCACTGGGTTACATCCAATTGCCCTTGACTGGGATGTCAGTGGCCTCTCCAGCCCAACTAAAATGGGATGGTTGGTAGCCTAGCACACACTGGAAAGGAGTTATTCCAGTAGTTCTCAGTGTATTCTACTCAAACCAGAAAACAGCTCCAATCCTGTTCTCTGTTACTGCAAAAGACATCTCCCCATCTCCTGATTGAATCCTTCCATCAGTCCATTATTCTGCAGATTTTTTACAAAAGGCACACCACACTCTGGATGTGAATTGAGGTCACCCAACAGATGTCCTTCAGTATCCAATAATAACAAAACACTAAATTAATCAAAATCTCTGCTGTTTCCATAACCGTAAGGAATATCTGAATGGATATCAGGGTACATGCCTTAGAGAATCTGTCGATAACCGTCACAATTACTGTGTTATCATTAGAATCAGGAAGGTCTATAATGAAATCTGTACTTATGTGTGACCATGATCTGTGGGGAATAGTTTGACTGTAGCAGACCTTGGCTTGAACGCAGGCCGTAAATTCTGCTACATAACGTTGGACATTATCTTCCATAGTTGACCTTATTTTGCATTAAATGTAGAATGATTGATGACTGGATGACCACAGTACAGAACAACGGACACGTAAATTAGGCACATAGACACACAAAGGATTGGAACACTGAAAGCACTAAGGCCAGGGTTTGGTTTAGAGTAAGGGTTCTGGTTCAGTCTGGTTCAATGATGGATAGAACTAATGGTGGGTATAGTGATATTTTACAGTAACAGCATTGAGACCTCTAGGTCTAGGTCTAGGCACACTACATGTCTGCTGCGGCTGTCCTTCATCAATGCAGGACTCTACTGCCTCTATTTCAGGTAGTTACAGTGTAGAAATACTATCTCTTGGGAGGCATAGTGCCTAGTAATGAATCTATGGCCTAATCTCCAGCTCTGTGAGGTGGGTGTTTTTGTAGAGTTAACCTTACTGAACACCTCCCCATGCTCTTGATAACAGCTAGATATGTATTAGGTTCAGGACTTTCAACTGATCTGGATCTGCAGGGAAGAGAAACACAGTGCTTCAAACAATGTGGACTCTCTTAAGAATGTCAGTCCTCTTCCAGGAAATAACGGGATCATGTAATCGTAGCTAAGAAAGGCATAGAACAAGAGGGCAGTCATGAGAGTCAATAACCAAAAATGAAATGAGTTCCTCATGGACCTGACCCACTTTCATCCTTCAATAGGTCAATAGTTTTTTTGTTCATTATGCCAGTTCCCAATGGTGACTGATCAACTGTCAGCACAGTTAGGGGATTCTCTAACATGGAGCCAAGGAATCTGCTGTTCCTCCATGAATTGATGATCCATGAAGATCCTGGTGGCTCCGGCATCAATCAAAGATGCAAAAGAAAAATTCTCTGAACCCCAAGATGGTTTAACAGAAATAGAAACACTAAAGTGAGAGGCAGGGTTCATGGATGGATCCCAACTCCCCAGTAACTCCAGGGCACTTGAGACACATAGGTCAAAGACTCTTTGCAGTACAGGCATAGCCTCTTGCACACCCAACTCTCTCTCTCTCTCTTGTGAGATTATAGGCTCTGGATCTGAAGTAGTTTCTTCAACGAATGGCATAAGCTATCCCACATAGATAACAAAGTCTAGTTTATCTCTCCAGGAAATAAAATGACAAGAATGATGGCAGATATACAGCATAACATTGCACACATTTAACATTGCACATACACATACACTGCATTTACTACTTCACTGCAATTAGCACTTCTTTGTAATACCTTTTACATTCAGTCACTAACATCTTGTACATATCTCAAATGCTCAGTCACTTTATATTTATTTGTACTATTCACTTACATTCCAAACTACCAGGTTGCGTTATTCAGATGTGACATGTATACATTAATTGCATATGGATTATTTATATCTTATATATTTCTCTCTCTCTCTTTTTTTATGTACTTGAAGTAGCATTGAGTATGGTCTGTAGCTGTGTCTACTAATTCTACACTCTGATTATTTAAACATCCTCTATGCTTGCTGGATTCATTTAGGCAAGCTCTTGATGGATAAAAATTATGCATTTTATATCAAGTGATTTCTGTATGTGATGAAAAAAGGTTCATCATTCTTCTGTAATAACACACAGAGACCGGGATCAAAGTGCCAATGCCTGAAACAGTGTCAGACATACAAAAAATATTCTGTGGAGGCAGAAAGTCAATTTCTGTAAATCATAAAGTTAGTACCTAAACTATTCCTAAAATAAGCCTTGTAGTTAGTCAGGAATGAATGTCTGTATTTGAATAAGTTGGTTTGACGTCATTGGGTTTAATAACATGAATTTAAATGATGTTTCTTTTATATTTGTATATAAAACTAATGTTAGAAAAATTACACAACAAGACAATAATAAATGAATATGTATAAAGTTGCATGTATGTCACATTATTACTAATATTTAATTACAAACATGAAATAAAATCATGAAAATAGCTAAAATCAATGATGTAAGCTACATGGATGTTTTTGTGTTTAATTTGAGTGTCATTGGCTACAGACACTGAAACATTTTACTTTTCTTCTGGTAATTTTGAGACAGTCCATAACACTGAAGCTTCCTGCCAGAACTAGACAGATAACACAAATACAAGCTACCACAGAAACACAACCAATGCTAACAAACACAACACAAGCTAACACAAACAGAAAGCTAATGCAAACACAAAGCTAAGCGGCTGTATTCTGGCTTCATAAAAAATGTAGTTTAGTAAAGGTTGTGGTTGTAGTTTGATGCCTTTTTCCACTTCACCACTAACCTGTAACTGTGCTGATAAATCTGTGTTTTGTTAACGTGTTAGGAAAAACAGAATTCTGAATGTCCAAAAAGGTAACTGTCATTAATAACCTCATTGTTCTATATAAATTATTCTGTCTTTTCACTGAAAAACACTGAAAGTGTGTTTTTTGCCATTTTAGGCCAAATAATTTGGGTTGCTGGATATTTGGTGCATCCCTACTTAGTGCTTGATATAGCAGTGCTGGATGAAAACAATCGTTTGAATATTCTGTCATGTCTGGAGTTGTAAATTAATAAATAGGTAGTTAACTTGGTCAATATATTATATTGCATTACTTGAATATAAACCGCTGTGTTCGAAAGTGTCTGAAGATATTCATTGGTAATTATTTCCTCAGTTATCTGCAACCCAATAATCAACATAATTGAAGACACACATTTCAGGAAAGGCAGTTGAGTAAAATCTGGAAGAATGAATGTGCCCATTGTTCATTCGTTCTGTGGTTGAATCAAGGGGGTTAAAAAAAGAACACTAAACTGTGCAGTACAGTGACCCTGCAGGACACAATATGACAATTAAAAGGTCAAATTATAGGAATATTTCACTAAAGCACTACTTTCACTAAACACACATTTGTTTGTAGTTGCAGTAACATTTTAACTGAGTTGTGTTGAATTAAAATGGACCCTTTATCCTTTCTGAGTCTTGTGTTTTTAAACCAGTAAAACTTAAAAAGCAATCAGAGTATCTTAACTTCCTCACTCTGTTAAAAGACATAGGACATAAACAGAGCTACTCATGCACAGCCAGTCTGGATGCATTTAAATGTCTTAAGCTGCTCTGTTCCAACAAAGTGGAACACATGCCAAAGGTTCCCCCTGCTGGTTTAAGGTAGAGCACATTGCAAAGGTTCCCCCTACTGGTCGAGGGCAGAGGTGCTGTGCTTTTAGTATATCTGTAAGCTTTAAAACTAATGAAAATCAAGGTGTATGTGTATGACTTAAACAGTGACTTCATTATTTGCTTTGTGATTTAATGTGAGAATTAATACTTCTAGTGATGCAGTCTATAGATAGAGTCTCCAGTCCTGGAGAGCTGCTGTTCAGCACAGTGTAGCTAAATTAACCTAATTTAATATGTGAAGGGGAGATAAACAATCAGATAAGTGCCTAATATTCCTAACAATCATCCGACTGTGTTTAAAACCAAAATTTCACGTCATTGTATTGGAAAAACATTACATTTTCAGCAGAATGCAGAACATCAGTTATATGAAACATAGAAACAGCAGAATCTGTCAGTTGTTGATTGTCTTGTATTACCATCTATATGAATTAAAACATGTAGTCTCTGTAAATGTTCCCGTGCAATATTTACACTGTTGTTTGTTTCAGGATGGGTTTGTTGAAGGAGAACACTGTGAAGGGCCTGGGGGTGATGAGTCAGGACACTGCCCTGTCCTCAGAGGGTCAAGAAAGAGGGCTGGGGGCACTGCAAGGGGAGAGTGAGGACAGGATCCCACTTAGCACAGGGAAATACTCTCTGGACCAAGCCCTGGAGGTTCATCTCAACATCTGTACTGCACTACTGAGGGTGAGAAACATCACTACATCTTCAAACACCATATTCACTTATCACTGGACATCTTTAGGTGCTTATTAATAATCTGTTTTGAACAGCAATAATAACAATCTTAATCTTATTCATTACAGTACTGTGTTCAACAGTCTGTTATAATGTTCAAATGACCTGCTTGTATCTACTTATTGTCCATTTTAGCTCCACTGGCCATACATGTCCACTTTGTAGTTCTACAATTACAGGCTGTACTTCATCTGTTTCTCTGTATACTTTGTTAGCTGTGTTCTTTAATGATCAGGACCACCACAGAGCAGGTATTATTTGGGTGGTGGATCATTATCAGCTCTGCAATGACAGTGATGTGGTGGTGGTGTGTTAGTGTTTGTTATGCTGGTATGAACTTTGCTCATCTGTTACTGCAGTTTGTGTTGCTCATCCTTCAGTCCTTCATCACTGGTCACAGGACGCTGTCTACAGGATGCTGCTGACTGGATATTTTTTGATTGAGGACTGTTGTCAGTGCAGCAGTGACACTTAAATATTACAAAAATATTCAATAGTTGAACTGAATCATGGAAAAATTACAGACTTCGTTATCGACCATATCATTTTCTAAATAATCATTTGGAACCCTCTAAATTTCTATCCCAACTTTACATACCTTGGGTTTATAGGCCTAATGCTTACACACCTTGTTGAGTGTATGTGTGAAGTGTTACTACTGTAGTCTGATGGGTGTTGAACCTCTACATGATATCTGTTGCATGATATTTGTCTTGTTGTATCACTTTTCAGGCACTGAGGCTGTCTGATTCAGAACATGTCCAGCAGGACATTCTGGAAGAGCTGTCACGTCAAACTGAGGTGCTTGAAAAAATTGATGCCTTGACACAAAAGACTGACAACATCTCAGCAACAGAATGTAAGTGTCTGACTGCTATGAAATAGAAATGTACACATAAGACAGTCATGTTCTTTTGGAAGGTGCTTGTGCCCTGCGACAGGAGCCCTGTGATTTATTAACCTGTTGTTTAACTGCTCTTTCGACAGCAGTAACCTCAATTAAGTCCTTAAGGCAGCTGCATATCAGACCTCAAAGTTCTCTTCAGGTCACAGCATCTATATTGGGTTAATGTCTGGGCTTTAACTGGGCCTCTTCAAAAGGCAGATTTTATTATATTCTTTTTTTCTTTTCTTTTTGTCAATTTTTATCCCCTTCCCAATGTAGTAGTAGTAGCCAGTTAACCCATCCCATCCACTAGGGGACTCTCCCCATCACTTTTGATGTCCCTGAAGACATGCACACACCTTCTCTGTTGCGTGTGATGCAGCCACCGCCTCTTTTTGAACTACCGCTGATACACCGTCAACGGGGAGCCAACGCGCTCAGAGGAAAGTGCAGGATTCCCAGCTCTGAATGGACCAATCAGTAGACGCCTGAGCCAGCAGACATTGCAATGTGTGAGTGATAGGGAGAGAGAGTGCCATCTACCACCCAGAGAGTGCACGGCCAATATTTGCTCTCTTGGGCCCCGGCTGTTGATGGCAAACTGCATGACTGGGATTCAAACTCATGATCCTCTGGTCATAGTGTCAGTGTCTTAGCCTGCTGAGCCACTCTGAGCCCCTATTATATTCTTTTGACCCTGGATTATTACTGCATTATTTTAATAGAAAATGCAAATGGACTAGTAGGTTTCAAGTGTTCATTTAGTCCACAGTAGGAAAAAGTATAAAATAGTCGATTTTAATGGTCAAAATGGCCCTAAACATTCCTACTCCAAATATTACAGCAACAGTATCCATGTCCATTATCATTAATACAAGGATCACACACTAAATATACTCAAAGTGATTGCTTAAAAGTCTGTGTCTGTTGTAAAGAAAAGTGAAAAATTTGTGAAAAAGGGAGCTGTCATAAAATCTCAGATGAGCAATTATGTTTCACATAGTATGGCATATCTATGTGGATGACTGTTCTGGTTGCTGCAGTGTAGGACTCCTCAGAGATGCAGGATGATATGGTGATAACTCGGTATAGAAAGTAATTTTTTATTTAAGAGAATTTAAGTATAATTTACTGTGGCAGGACTTCAGAAATCCATTAAATTAATGAAAAAGGTATTTGTAAAACATAGGAAGCTTGTTTTGATTATTTAATTATAATTTTGTGATTGAAGCTTGGAGATCTATTGTTCATTTTTGGATTTACAGTTGATGAACAGAAATTATTTTTTTGACATTCACTTTCTGTCGGTTTTCTGAACTGATATAGTAAAACTGCTTTATGTTGCTGATGCTCTGACCTTATTTTCTTGTAGTGTTTTCCGGAACAGCAAAGTTGAGGAATGTTCAGATATTTTGGGAGGAGTGCTGTGAGAGTGACTCGTCTTTTTGCTGCATGGCTGACTCATTTCTCAGGACCCTGCGCAAGCGTTTCATCCACAAAGTGAAAGCCAAACTGCCAGGCCAGGCAGATACAGGTTCTTCTGTTCTATACTATTCTATTCTAAATCAGGCTGCTATATCTGTGCCATACTGATGTCAGGTTTTTTTAATATGTCTGGATATGACTGTTATATACAGTCGTATCAGAATATGCCCTGCTTTGGAATTAACCAACCTGCCACATGACAGATGCCACATGACAGGGTTTTGCTGTGCATATAAATAAGTGAGCACACCAGTCAGTTGTCATCACTGGCAAAGGACACAATCTGACTGATGTCCAAAAGGGAATAATAGGGTACCAGGTAAAGGATGGTAACATCTCAGAAACCACTATGTGGGATGCTCTAGAGTGCAGTGAAGGTGCACAGAGAATGAACTTCTCATACACTGGGTGCCTCCCAACAGCAAAACAGTGGTACCCTATGGGCCATTGATGCCAGAGGGGAATGACAACTCCAGCAAATGTTACAGAGCAACCAATTCACCACAGTGGACCAGTTAACCTCAGTAATGAACATAGGAGCATCAAGTGTTAGGGTTCACCACTGAGCAAACACAGCTTGTATTGAGCCTTTGAAGCAGACGCATGCGTAAGGTGGTCATAATATTATAAAAATAGCTACAGTATCAAGAATATGCAAGCTATAAGAAGAAAATGGAGCTTATATGAATGCATGTACATAATATTTTTATGGGCTACACAAATGACTAACCATTGTTAATATGTAGTATTCTGACTTATGCTATAATAAGCTTTTGTTTTCTTCTACAGTCTTTGGCCAGTTATTGCAGCAGGTCCAGTCTTGCTGTATGATGGTGCCTTTAGCTCTGTGTACTACAGAGCGAGTGAGTGTGTTTCAGCTACAGGTCTACCTGAGCCGCTGGAAGCTGACAGACTTTGGAGAGCACATCTCTCACCTCTCCAGGGAAGGTAAGTGTATAAAGTATACTCTCAGAGTAATTATGCTGTTTACTGCTTGCATTAAATCATGTATCAACATTTTTATGCTTAAAATCATTATGTGAGAATAATGTTATGGTGTTATGCTGATAACAGTACACTGACTGTTATAGTCGAATCACAAACATTGAATTTAGTTCCTACTGAGGACAAATTAGGACACACTATATGCCCTAATGGTTGGACTTTCCTCCTTTGGTTGAAATAACCTTAATTAAACATTTCTTATAACTATTTAATGTGATGTCAGATGGGACAAACTTTTTCTTAATCCTCCATGGAGAATTAATGCATGCAATTAATTGTATTAATAATTAATGCATTAATGCAATCAATATGTTTTGAAACATTTTGGGTCATTGTCATGTTACATGCTCCACCTCCGCTTCGGCTTCAGTTGTCTCAAATGGGTAAAGCAGCTCCAAACTGTGACATTTCTGCCTCAGTGCTTCACTAGTACCGGTATGAGGTTCTTGTGCCCAAATGCTGTGTATGATTTGTGCCACTGTCACTATTTCCAAATACTTCATCATTGTTCTGGAAGTCCTGTTCTTCATCTAGGTGCTCCCTGGCAAACTTTAGTTTTGCATTGATGTTTTTTGTTTGTTTCTCTTTTTTTAACAGCAACCTTCCTTGCACACCTTCCATGAAATCAAACTTGTGCAGTCTCTTTCTGATAGTAGGTGTTCTTCAGTGTGGCAAGAGCTACCTGTACACAGTTTAGTATTGTTGGAGACTTCTTTATGCATCCTGTGCTCTGTCCTTGGGTTGAACTGATGTTCTCCACTTGTAAATGATTTTCCAGGCTGATTTCTACTTTTGAATCCTTTCCCAGATTCATATGCATTTAGTTTTTTTTTCTGAAGGCTTCAGAGAGCTATTTGGATCTTGCAATAGTGATACCACTCACTACAGCAATCAAGAGCAAGCCAAAATAAATGTCTGAAGCTTAAATATGAAAGGCTGCTACCAAATCCTGTCTAACAGGGTTCTAATTTGCAACTGATGTGGAGCACCAGATACGAGTCATCTAAATTAGCCAAGTTGTTTCCATTAAAAATACATCACAAAGATGCTTCTCAACCTGTTTACACTGTCCTAAATAAGATCTGTAGTTGACATGGTTTATGGCATAGTACTGTATACTTAACCTTGAACTACAAAAGTGAATAAAACCTCACCTTTAAGTAGCCGCAGTAAGGCTTGTAGAAAACTGATCTAGGAGCAGATTCTTGCTTATTCATAACAGTCATCAAAAAATTAAATTGAAATTAAAAAAAAAAAATACTCAACCCTGTCTTGGCTTATCCACTGTATTTAAGGGTAGTAGAACATTTTCCTTGAAGCACAATACAGAACAAATGTAATACTAACTAAGAAAACTATTTTATGCTTAACTGAGTCTACCACTTAGAATAATGTAGCAGTAATGATAATGTAACATTTTATATTTATTAAATTATACATAATTTCCTACAACACTAGTTACATAACTAACATGCAGTATTTTTTCAGCAAGGCACCTAACCCCCAGCTCCTACCGGGGCACCATATCTAAGCATTGCTTAATTTGTATATGAATGTGAACTGTTATTTAATCTCACGTTTCAAGATATATTCATTTATGTGCTCGTGTTGGAGTGCAAGGGACCTCCAAAAACACTTAACTTGGCCCTGTGTGCTTTCCTCTCTCTTGCAGTGTATTTGGTCTCTTGTCTAGAGAGCCCCAAGAGAAGGCGGACGCTAAAAAAAGTGAAAGGAAGAAGGATCTCGGAGCTGCAGCCAATGGGGCGAACACTACAGCTCCTGGCCAAGCTACTGACAGATGCCAATCACAAAGTTGCAACAACAGCCACCTCCTGCCTCTGCAGGGCCTCAGGCTTCAAGTCCTTCAGGTCAAAGGTAGCAAATAAATAGTCAACTAATACATCTACCTAAAAGTAGATCATTTCATTTCATAAATCATTTCACTGTCAAATGAAACTCTAGTCTGACCACTAATATATTGACCTTTACAGGCTTTGGTACACTACACATGGCTGTTGAGAGAAGATGACACCCAACTGCAGCAACAGGCTTGTTTGGCACTGAAATGCTTAAAGGTAACTACTGCTCAGATTGCTAATACTGGTTATTATATGTCATATACATTATTAATACAGAATGAAAGCTTAGATAATGCCTAGAATAGAATAAAGAATTTGAAAGCATTACCTTGACATGACATCAATACATTCATTATCCATGAATTGCCTACACTCAGTTTGGTCTGAAACTGGCACACCAGTAGCCCACTGTAACTCATTTTGTAACACTATGACAGTGTTCCTCCTATTCCTCCTCACTCAAAGGAGCAAATACTGTTCCTGCTGCTGTGTTGATGCCCTTCTACAGCCCTGGCCATGCCCTGGTATGCCATCCATGCTCTTGAGACTGTGCTGGAAGACACAGTAAACCTTAATGTGATGGCACTTATAGATGTGTCATTCTGTAGAAGCTGGACTATCTGTGTAATCTGAATGGGCTGTAGGCTCCTCATGCTACTAGCAGTGACATGGACACTAGCAAAACATTAGAAAAACTAGAGAATGAGTCAGGAGAGAGTAATTGTCTGAGGCCACCATCTGTAAAACCATTTTGGGGCTTGTCTTGCTGTTGCCTTTCTAGTGCACATGTTGTCACTTTCATTTGCATAAAGGCAGGTAAGATTCACAATCATTTATGTTTCCTAACTGCACAGACTGATATCCTTTAAGTTTTATGGAGCTTGTGTGATAGTGTGATGATTCTGTTCCCTTCATTTGAGCACTATACTGTATATCAAATGTGGTGGAAGCAGGACAAATGGGCAAGCAAAAGGATCTAAGGGACTTTAACAAAGGCCAAATTATGACTGCTAGTGACTAGTTCTGAGCATGTCCATAATGGCAGGTCTTATCAGTTCCTTGTATGCAATAGTACCAACCAAAAAGTGGTCCAAGGAAGGAGAACAGGGTCACCCAAAATGTAGCCTAGTCTGTCTGGTCTGATCCCACAGAATAGCTAATGTAGCACAAATAGCTGAAAATGTAAATACTGCCTATGATTGAGTGGTGTAAGAACACACGGAGAACTGGCATGAGTTCTGACCCATGTTCACCACCAAAACCGCCTACAATGTGCCTATGACACATCATGACATTGGCCTCTTTCAGCAGTTTAAACTTGTTTAGGAATGATGTAAAGAACATAAGAAAATTAACGTGTTTACTGATGTGAGTTCAGTCAAGCATCAGTGGAGCTTCAACAAAAAAGTCTGATCCACAGCAGCCCCAAGTTTAAACTTACTTACTTAAAGGATCTGCTGCCAATGTCTTGGTACCAGACACCACAGGACACCTTCAGAGGTCTTATAGAGCATGTGCTGGTTTGGTACCACATGAGGGATCTGCAACATATTAGGCAGGTGGTTTTAGTGTTGTGGCTAATGGTATATGTGCTTTATGTTTAATGTTAGCTTTTGAAACAACCTCACTTGCTTGGCCAGGGTCAGGTTTATGAATGAACACTAGTTTGACCCCACATGGATGCAATTATCACTATTATTAATATCATTATTGTTTACGCTGTATCACAATGTCAGACTTAGTTAGATCAGTAGTTTTATCAGAGGAGGATGGATCCCCTTTGTGAGTTTTGGTTCCTCCCAAAGTTTCTTCTTCCAGCCTCGAGTGAGTTTTCCCTTGCCACTGTTGCCTTTGGCTTACTCGCACTGGGTTTTGATTCAAATTGTCTTATGCTAATTATGTAAAGCTGCTTTCTGACAATGTCCTTTGTAAAAAGCATTATATAAATACATTTTGATTGAGTGATTGATGGTCTTGGGAGTTTTCAGTAAGACATTTTTACTAGGGCCCCAAGTGGCTCAGCAGGCTAAGACGCTTACACTATGACCAGAGTATGTGAGTTTGAATCCCGGTCATGCTGTTTGCCATCAACAGCCGGGGCCCACAGAGAGCAAAATTGGCAGTGCTCTCTCTGGGCAGGTAGATGGCACTCTCACTCTCCCTATCACTCACACATTGCAATGGCCACTGGCTCAGGCGTCTACTGATTGGTCCATTTGAAACTAGAGACCCTGTACTTTCCTCCAAGCGTGATGGCTCATCAGTGACGGTGTATCAGTGGTAGTTTGAAAAGAGCCGGTAGCTATATCACACGCAGCGGAGAAGGCATGTGCATGTCTTCACCCTCCTAGAGTCAGAGACAGTGCAAAGTGATTGGGAGGCAACTACCACATTGGGGAGAAAATTGGCAAAAAAGAATTTAAAAAAGAAATTTTTACTAAATGAAAAACATCTGTTGACTAACCCAGAACCTCTAGTCATCATTAATACCATGATGTCATATTTCTGACCTCACAACTAAACTGCATACCAGTCTGTACTGAGTATGAGGATGTCTGGCATCAGGTCTTTGCTAATTACGCTAGTGGAAAAATTAAGTGGGAGGCTAGACTTGTTTGAAGCAGTTTCAACTCGTATTTCACAGCCATCTTCTTAATTTTACACGGCTTGACCCAGTTTCAAAGAGATAAGATAAGACAGCTTAACTGAGTTGTTTTTCCATGTGTTCAGGAGAAGATTGTTTAATGTGAATATAATCTATAGAGCAAATTACTGATGACCCACCAATGCAGAAAGAAATGTTCAAATGTGAAATGCTGCCCTATACAAGACTTTCCGTTTTCAGTGAAAATGAAGTGTTAAAAATATTTAAATATGTCAGCCCCCTGATTGCCATTGGGAGCATTTCCCATGTTCACTCACTCTGTTCACAAGTGTGTTCTTTTTTGCTATGTGTCATGTTTATTTTGGATAACTCTCATGACACGTACAGTAAGAGTGGAGAGAAGATGTTTCTTTCTATTGAGGCTTGTAGGAAAGTCACTTAAAACAAGTGTGGTAGCAAAAATCATGCTCTGCTCTTCTCTAAAACCAGAATGGGATTCTTACTGAATCTAACACATGAACTAGTGTCTGTAGATGATTATTCACTAACAATCCTAAAAATTTGACTAGGCATGATAGTTTTGAAATGGTTCTAATATTATTAAGACCTGATTCCTCACCACATTGTGCTGTTTTCCAGGTACTCTGAATTCTGCTTGATAAATGAATAAATAAATATGAAGTGTTCTGAAATAATTAAGGTTGCAAGCTCCAGAAAAAAAGGGGTTCAAACAATCATCTTCTGTATTTTTTAGTGTTGGTGTTGAGCTTTAGTTACTATGTGAGGAGAGAAAGTGTGGATAATGTGGCTTACAGCAGCAGGTGTATCAGTTACATTTAGAGTTTCCATTTTAGCTCTATCAAATAACTGTCCAGCAGCTGCAAAGGGCGGTTTGACAGAATGCTCACTGACCAGAAATGTAATGATTTTTAGTTGTGATGTGGGTCAGATAATAGCAAACTTTCTGATTTCTTTTTAGTGCCATGTAACCTGTCAGTTTATCAATTACTATTCTTATAAAGTCCCTTACTCATAAAGACCAGTTTAGTGTTGTCCATTCCATTGCAGTCTGGTGTATTTTTGGACAATACTCATTTCCTGAATAAATAATTTACAGTTAAAATAATCTCTATATAGTTTAGTGCTACAGCTGTCAAAGTGATGTATCATGTTTCTTCATCTGCCAGTGGAACATTTTGCCAGGTTCTTTTTTGGCCTAATAGAACTGATTGTATGTACAGCATGTCTGCTTGAGTTGTCACTTGAGAATTGTAAAGAAATTTAAAAGTACAACTTCAGACTTCTGGTGTTTCACTTTCTCTGGTATAAGAAACACCTGCTGAGTTGAATCATCTACAAGGAATAAACAGCAGATGCCTCAGTCTCTTCACATCTGGATTATCTGTAGATTACCCCAGATTAGAGTTGATATGAGGTGGATGAGCAAAGATTAAGGGGTGTAATCTGTCTCCTAGGCGACGGAGTGTGCCGAGCAGGTGGCTGAGCTGTGGCGCTCCGCAGATGAAGATTTGAGGAATGCTGCCAGAGAGACAGTGCTTTCATTTGGTAACCATGAACACCTTACTGTGACCTTCAAACCTGGTCCTTTATGTATTTAATTTAAACTTTGGTTAAGAAGAATGGGGGCACCTTTGCCATTTTCAGTTCCAGTGACCCAGCACACACTTTGGTTGACCAATATTTTTTTCAAGGCTGATATCAATACAAATGATTAATAATCAAGAACACTGGTGAGTGATATGGACTGATTTTCTTTAATATAAATTTGATCATTGTGTAAAAATGTACAAGAATGCAACTCACAGTAACATATACAATATGACAAAAATATTATACTTGGTCATTTATTTATTGAGGAAAATGATCTAATATGACATATTTGTGAGAGGCAAATGTATATGAACATTTGCTTTCAGAATCTGGTGTTACCATTTCTGGTAACTGTTCTTTAACCATTCTTTAGTAGAATGACTTGTGTGCTAAGGGTCGTTGTCTTGCTACATGACCCACCTTCTCTAGAGATTCAGTTCATGGACAGATGTTCTGACATTTTGTTTTAGAATTCTCTGACATAATTCACAATTCATTGTTCCATCAATGATGACAAGCCGTCCTGGCCCAGATGCAGCAAAACAGGTCCAGATCATGATACTACCACCACCATATTTCACAATGGGATAAGGTTCTTATGCTGGAATGCAGTGTTTTCATTTTTCCAAATATAACACTTTTCATTTAAACCAAAAGTTCTATTTTGGTCTCAGCCGTCCATAGAACATTCTTCCAATAGTCTTCTGGCTTGTGCATGTGATCTTTAGCAAACAGCAGATTAGCAGAAATGTTCTTTTTGGAGAGCAGTGACTTTCTCCTTACAGCCCTGCCATGCACACCATTGTTGTTCAGTGTTCTCTTGATGGTGGACTCATGAATATTAACAGGCAAATGTGAGAGAGGCCTTCAGTTGCATAGAAGTTACCCTGGGGTTCTTTGTGACCGTGATGACTATTACACGGCTTCCTCTAACAATGGTCTTGAATTTCTTCCATTTGTACATAATCTGTCTGACTGTGGATTGGTGGAGTTCAATTCAAACTCTTGAGAGATGGTTTTGTGTTGTGAAGTCCAGACTTTGATAGATCCGTGTTCTGATCCCTAGTCCTTTAAATAAAACAGGGTGCCCACTCACACCTGATTGTCATCCCATTGATTGAAGACTCTAATTTTACCTTCAAATTAACTGCTAATCTTAGAGATTCACATACTTTTCCTCAATAAATAAATGACCAAATATGTATTTTGTCTCATTTGTTTAACTGTGTTATCTTTATCTAATTTTAAGACTTGTGTGAAAATCTGATGCATTGTATGATCATTTTTATGCAGAAATATAGAACATTCTAAGGGGTTCACAAACTTTCAAGCACCACTGTACATAATAAAAATAAAGTGCTTTGCACTTTTGACAGTTGTGAAAATACATTTGATTGGATTTAGTCAATATGTGGTCCATATTTCTACCAATCAAATATAGTTGTTGTTAAGATACTGGGCCAGACTAAGCAAACAAATATGCACATACCCAAATAAATATGCTTATATAGGTCTATTCAAGTGCAGATTCTGATAATCTCAAAAAATGCTATACTGGCTCTGATTATCCATCAGGGATGATAATTGGTCAAGACATGGATGTGTACAGTAAGCAGTCAAAACAAATCTAAACTTAGTTCAATCAAAACTTTTACATTTTAGATTTACACTCAGTATATTTAGTAATAGAACAGAAATACAGTGCCATAAACCATCATATTTTGCCAATCATTTTGTTCTGAATTTCATTTTGAATTTGAGAATTTGAGACTTACTTTTGAAGTACTGTCAACAAAACATACTTTATACTTTATACATCTTTTTCATGATATTCAAATTTTTAGAACTTTATTATCTATAAAACCTAAAATGAAATGGAAAAAGAACAATCCTAAGGGCTCAACTGTACTTTATTTCTTTTTGCAGGTAAAAAGGGCCATGTGGCCTTCCAGCGAATGGACCGGATCTGCAGTGAGTTACAGGAGGAGATTTATAAGAATCTGGACACAGAAATCACCATCTTCTAGAGATCACACCTTTTTATAACCTCAGCAGATATCTAGCTTGGGCCAATAAAGAAATAAGTAACTGAAAAGGAAACAACACTCCTATAAAATCTAGTAACAATGACAGAATGGGGCCAAAATAGGAAGCCTACGTTTCACTTATGTGCAAAAGTCAGTCAACCTGTACTGCTTACCAACAGTATGAGATTAACTATGGATGCCTTCAAGAGTCTATTTTTTTTATTCTTCTCTTTGTATAAAACCTTTTTGGAGTGTAATATTTATGAAAACTCTATATTTCATCAATAAAAAGTAGTGTAAACATGAAATGTATTGCAAATAAATGTAAATAATATGTCAAATACCTGTACACTGTGTTAAATGTTGCTTTGCAGCTAAATGCCTACTTTGAGGAAGTTTGAAAGTCATAAACATTTCCTCCTAATATACCCGGAGATAAAACACCAGCAAAGCACATTTCAGGAAGACAAAGAGGAATGAATGCAAAGTAATCAAGAAATGTGTCCTCAGACAACATGGAAAGTTAACAACTAAAAAGGGTTTGGTGCAAGTTTTGAAAAGCACTTGAAAGGAATGTTTTACTCTAAAATCATATTAATTTTTTTTCTCATTTATTTCAGATCAGTCCTAGACACTTTCCATTCCAATATTCCATACTTTTCCAGACTCAAATTTGCAGATATCTCAGTACAGTTTTCAGACCACAGTGAGGTGAGAAGTGAGAGACAGTGTTCTCTTTTGGCACAAAAAATGTTGAAATGTAGTTCCTCAGAAAGTTGATGATGAAAATCAAAATTTGTGGTATTCTCAAAAGTTTTGGCCAGGACCGTGTCAAAAATTCCAAAATGTCAGACAATTCAAAGTTTGCTGCCTCAGTTTTTATGGAGGCAATTTGTATTACCACTAGATTGTGAAGAGTGATTAGATGGATTGCAATTATTTGCAGTCATTTATTGGTATGAAAATTACTACATTTCAGCCCTACAGAACAGCCTGCTAACATCATTTCAGTGATGACCTCGTTAGCTCAGGAGAAATGAGGACAAGACAGCTGATAACACTCTGTCATGCTGATTATAAGAGCAGACTGGTTGCTTTGAAAGGATAGTAATGCTATTAAGCTTTCTTCTCTTAACTGTGATTACCTCCAAGACAACACGTTTGGTCATCATTGCATTGTAGCAAAAGGGTTTCATAGGCAAGGACACCGCTGCTTATAAGAGCACCCCAATCAACCATTTATCAAATCATCAAGAACTTCAAGTAGAGTGGTTCAGTTACAGTGAAGGTTTCACGGCGCCCAAGAAATTCAATCAAGCATCAGGACCAACTCCTAAAGAGGATTCAACTACGAGATCGGGTCACCACCAGTGCAGAGCTTGCTCAGGAATGGCAGGGCAGGTGTGAGTGCATCTGAACGCACAGTGAGATGAAGGCTTTTGGAGGATGGTCTGGTGTCAAGAAAGACAACAAATAAGCCACTACTCTTCAAGAAAACTTCTAGGACGGCGTGACATTCTGCAGGAAATATAGGGATTGGACTGGGGTAAAGTTATTTTCTCTGATGAAAAAGTTATTTTCCCCCTTGAAAAAATGATTGTCTGGAGACGAAAAGGTGAGAGCTACCTTGAGTCCTGTGTAATGTCAACAGTAAAGCATCCTGTGACCATTCATGTGTGGGTTCACTCAAAATTTTGCCTAAGAACACTCCCATGAATAAGGAGTAGTATCAAAACATCCTCCAAGAGCAACTTCTCCCAATGATCCAGGAGCTATTTGGAGATGAACAGTGCTATTTCCAGCATGATGGAGCACTCCATCAACTCTAAGCACTGATTAGGCAGGAAAGGGTTGCCATCACTCAAGATTTTGCCCAGAAGCTGAAATCCAGCATGCCGAGGCGAATTGCAATGTCTTTAAGAAGAAGGGTGACCCTATTAGAATTTTCTATATTTCTGCATAAATATGACCTAAAATATCATCATATTTTCACACAAGTCCTAAAAGTAGATAAAGTGAACCCAGTTAAATAAGACAAACATATTCTACTTATTCATTAATTATTTGAGGGAAATGATCCGATATGATATATTTGTGAGTGGCAAAAGTATGTGAACCTCTAGGTTTGGCAGCTCATTTGACAATCAGGTGTGAGTGGACACCCTGTTTTATTTAAAGAACAGGGATCTATTAAAGTGCTCTTCACATCACGTGTTTGTGGAAGTGTAGCATAACACAAAGAAGATTTCTGAGGACCTCAGAAAAAGAGTTGTTGATGCTCATCAGGCTGGAAAAGGTTACAAAACCATCTCTAAAGACTTTGGACTCCACCAATCAACAGTAGACAGATTGTGTACAAATGGACAAATTTCAAGACCTTTGTTACTCTCCCTGGAGTGGTCGACCAACAAAGATCACTCCAAAAGCAAGGTGTGTAATAGTCAGTGAGGTCACAAAGGACCCCAGAATAACTTCTAAGCAACTGAAGCCTCTCTCACATTGGCTAATATAAATGTCCAAGAATCCACCATCAGGAGAACACTGAACAACAATGGTGTGCATGGCTGTGTTGCAAGAAAAAAGTCACTGCTCTCCAAAAAGAACATTGCTGCTCATCTGCATTTTGCTAAAGATCACATGGAGAAGTCAGGCTATTGGAAGAATGTTTTACGGACAGATGAGACAAAAATATAACTTGTTTTTATGAAGAGTGTTATGTTTGGAGAAAGGAAAACACTGCATTCCAGTATAAAAACCTTATCCCATCTGTGAAACATGGTGGTGATAGTATCATGGTTTGGGCCTGTTTTGCTGCACCTGGGTCAGGAGGGCTTGCCAGCATTGATGGAACAATTAATTTGGAATTATCAGAGAATTCTAAAAGAAAATGTCAGGACATCTGTCCATGAACTGAATCTCAAGAGAAGGTGGGTCATGCAGCAAGACAACAAACCTAAACACACAAGTCATTCTACCAAAATATGAATAACGGTTACCAGAAACGTTTAGTTGCAGTTATCTGTTTATCACACCAGATGCCAAAAGCAAAGGTTCACGTACTTTTGCCACTCACAAATGTGTAATATTGGATCATTTTCTTCAATAAATAAATGAATAAGTAGAATCATTTTGTCTCATTTGTTTAACTGGGTTCTCTATCTACTTGTAGGGCTTCTGATTGTTTTAGGTCATATTTATGCAGAAATACATAAAATTCTAAAGAGTTCACAAACTTTCAAGCATCACTGTATTAAGGGTTGGTTTGAACTGGATATGTCAATAAAACGTTAAATGTATGGAATACTTATAATTGTACTTCATTATACCATATAAACATCTGACAAAAGGTTCTGAAAACACTGAGAAAGCTAATTTTGTTCAAACCAAAATTTGCCAAGACTATACAGCACAAATGTACCAAACCAGCAAAAATGTAAAAAAAAAAATATATATATATATATATTGATAAAAACTTCCCATCATGAAAACTTTCAAATGGCAATTTTTTCGTGACAATGTCGTAGCAAGCAATGTTGCAACACTGTTATATGCTTGCTGGGTATATGCAATTGAAAGACATTGCTGCATTCTTTCAAACTAATTTTGTAGCAGAAGTCCAGATTTGATCGTTTTAAGTCACTCATTGTCAAGCTGGTTTGCAAGCTGGAATGTACAGATGTAGAGGCAGCTCTGTGTCATTCATGCTTCTTGCCTTGATTTTGATGCAAGCCCACTCCGGCCCTTTTCTCTCGCACAGTGATAAACATTTTGACTGTCTACTCTGAACACCATGAAAACCACTCAGATTGTATGATGGATTTATTTTTTTAGAAATTGTGATTTTAGTTATAGAAAACAAAATATGGGCAACAATCTGGAAAACATAAGTTTTCCATACTCTTCTTCCCCCC
>BRDA01009171.1:0-21949 GCA_036984385.1 Crenuchus spilurus | reverse complement strand
ACATCTTCCCCCCCCCCCCATTATCCACATCAGGACATGACTAAAATCAAAGTCCATACTTTTCCATTCTGTGCAGGAACCTTACCAGATGTAGTGAATCAGTCAAGACATGATAGGAGTCCAAATTTTGCTTCATTAGTTTAGAACTGGAGCCGAGAGACCAATGTTGCTAACAAAAACTAGAACTCCATACACAGTATCACTTACTGTGAACTACAAAATGTTTTGGTTATTTTTACAGTCCACAGTACATCATACTGCATCCTTCTCAATGTCAACTAGTCTGTGAAGTCTTAATTCAGATCTGGATTGTGTGGATTGAGAAGGTTTTTGTGATGTATTTTTACAAACTGACATGGCTATTTGTTAGTAACAGTCTCACAACTCCAGTTGTAAACTAAAGAAGCAAGATATGGACTTCAAAAATAGTGTAAATATGATATATGCATGGACCATTCCTTTATGTGAGGTTATATGCCTTTAAATGAAAGTTTAACATGATAGGCCCATTTCAGACAAATAAAGCCTCACTGAATGATTTGGGTGGTCCAAAAAATCACCAAATGTAGGAAAAAAAAGGGATCAAATGTAGCCTATACCTGCCTAATTTTTCAACAGAAGATGTCTGTGAATTACACACAAAAAGACATACATTCATTGACTTTCAAGCGTGTTATAAAAAGCAGAAGAAAAATAAATACTGGATCAGCAAATGGTATGACAGAATTGCACAAAGACCTATGAAAATCCAATCTGATCAATTACTCTCTAAACAGGTCTGAGGTCAGGCTTTTTCATTTTGTGCTTATAATACTTACTCCGCTACATTAAAAACAAGCAACAACCTGCATATTCATCTACATCTACAACTCACATCATTACCTACTTGAACCAGAACCGGTCAGGATCACAGAACTTGATTTGACTGTGTAATGCAATGTTACTCATTATGAACTTTATTGAGTTAAAAGTTGCAACAGCATTTGAACCAACTGAGCTGCATTAAAAGTGTAAACTTTTATGCTCTCAACCTCTAGTAAGCTCAATTTTTGGATATTCCCCTCATCAATTCACCTGACTTTATGATTCATTCTGATCAACAACACATGAAAAGAAATATTTCCAACAATACAAACTTATACACACTCACACATTATCATATACCCTTTGGATCTTTCAGCATCCAGAAATTAACATAAGGTTGTGCAGAATGAACACAACAGAGAATAACCCTTGAAGCAACCCATGCAAATTTTCAGAACCCATAACCCAAAGTGAAATCCCTATCCACCACAGAATGGCGAATTAGGTCAGAGTGAGAGAAGTTTGTGATACATTATAGTAGGACTGCGGAGAGGTTCTCATATTGGGTAAGTTTCCCAGCATTTATGTTGGGTTTTTTGTTCATTCACAGTCTAGACAAGATTGTCCAGGGTATGCATCAGAATTTCAGTAAGCAGGACTTTTTGAGGATCTGGCAAATGAGTCTAGGTGCCCACAATGTTGGGATCGTGTGCTGAGTCTGGCAGTGGAGAATCATGGCAGTGGTAGAGAAAGCAGTTTCCCCAGCAGCTATAGCAGATGAGAAACAATGCTGCCAGGAATACTAAGGCACAAATGGTACATGGCTTCCTCTCCAGAAGGAAGCTGAGCAAGTAGAAGCCCATAAACATCGAGTGGTTGAACCACAGGGCTGGGTTCAACGGTTTGGGGATCAGGAGGACTGGAAGTAACCACTGCAGGCAGTACATTGTATCTGTAGGTGTTGGCAGTTACCAGGTATCAGATCAGATATCCAAAGTGATGGATGGTGAGACACCAACCACTGGTGGAGTTCAGTGGGAACAGACAGGGCATCCAAATATCAGGTCAGACCTTAATAAAAAAGGGAAATAATAACTGTTAATTATTGTAAAAGATGTTACAAAACACGTGGAATTCGATGAAACTTTAAAATGTAACTTCAAGGCAAAGTATGACTTGTTAGAATAAACTAAGGTGTTAAGCCATGAGCAAATAGACTTTGCAGCTGTACAGCAGTAACTACATGGTTTATTTTAAGAAATTATGCAGGGCGCTATTTTTAGTTCATGGCCTTACACTATGCTAGTTAGCTCGCTCGCTAACGTAGCTAGGTTAGCTATTAAACTAAATTTGACGTCTACTTCTTGAAATACGTAAGCGAGGCAACTAATCCCAGTTTTATAGGCGACTTCTCTGAAACATATATTGTTGATTACATATTAATAAACACATACCAAAGTAAACCTTAGACAACATTCACTTGCATCAGGTGCTCAAAAGAAACAGAAAGTGTTAACCCGGCTACTGTCAACTAGTTTAACAGCTAACAAAGCAAACAACTAATGCTAGCTGATACGTTCATCCATGGTCTGAGAATAAGTTGGTTGTTCTGGTCAGATGATGCCAGCAATGGCCTCAGTCTGTCACTCGTCTGCCTTAGACAGTCATCAAAACACTGCGTTAGCTATGCAGCTAACTAGGCTAATGTTAGCCTCACTGAGCTCGCAGCTAACGCTGAACTACAGCGCAGTGAAAGCAGATAGTCACACAGACAGCTTCAAAACACAAACTGTACCAGAGTAACGTAAAATAACAGCAGACCTGTCATCCTTCACACTCGGTTTCGTCTCTCTCACAAACACACACACTTCGACTCCATTTGTTAACACTTCTGCTTGCGTACGTTTAGTCAACAGTCAGGACCCTTCGGCTGACTTATGAGTGCCTGACTGTAATTCTCTGCTTGTGTTGTTTCCGTGTTGTGGTCCTCGGTGACTAAGCAAGGTCCGGTACAGAAAGCTTAAGTTAATCAGAATGGGGAAAAAAGGTGATTTAAGTGACTTTGAACGTGGCATGGTTGTTGGCGCCAGACGGACTGGTTTGAGTATTTCAGAAAGTGCTGATCTGTTGGGATTTTCACGCACAACCGTCTCTAGGGTTTACAGAGAGTGGACGGAAAAAAAGAAAATGTCCAGTGAGCGTCAGTTCTCTGGGAGAAAATGCCTTGTTGATGCCAGAGGCCAGAGGATAATGGCCAGACTGGTTCGAGCTGATAGAAAGGCAACAGTAACTGAAATAACCACTCGTTACAACAGTGGCATAGGCCTGCTGAAGAGCATCTCTGAACGCACAGCACGTCGAGCCTTGAAGCAGATGGGCTACAGCAACAGAAGACCACACAGGGTCCCACTTCTGTCAGCCACGAACAGACAACTGAGGCTCGAATTTGCACGAGCTCACCAGAACTGGACCACAGAGGACTGGAAAAACGTCGCCTGGTCTGCCGAGTCCCTGTTTCTGCTCCAGCATTCAGATGGACAGGTCAGAATTGGGCGTAAACAACATGAAAGCATGGACCCATCCTGCCTGGTATCAGCGGTTCAGGCTGCTGGTGGTGGTGCAATGGTGTGGGGGATATTTTCCTGGCACACTTTGGGCCCCATAATACCAGTTGAATATGGTTTAAACACCACAGCCTACCTGAGTATTGTTGCTGACTATGTGCATTCATTTATGACCACAGTGTACCCATCTTGTAATGGCTACTTCCAGCAGGATAATGCAGCATGTCTCAAAGACCATAGCATTTCAAACTGGTTTCTTGAACATGACAATGAGTTCACTTTACTCAAATGGCCTCCACAGTCTCCAGATCTCAATCCAATAGAGTACCTTTGGGATGTGGTGGAACAGGAGATTTGCATCATGGATGTGCAACCGACAAATCTGCAGCAACTGTATGAAGCCATCATGTCCGTATGGACCAAAATATCTGAGGACTGTTTCCAGCACCTTGTTGAATCTATGCCACGAAGAATTAAGGCAGTTCTAAAGGCAAAAGGGGGTCCAACCCGATACTAGCAAGGTGTTAATTATATGAGTAATAAATGAGTATGAGAGTGTGTATGTATGTTTGTGTGTATATATATGCTCTCTCTGGCCACTGCATTACATACACAAACTTTGTATCTACACTCATTGTCCATTTTATCAGCTCCACTGACCATACAGTTCTACAATTACAGACTGTAGTCCATCTGTTTCTCTGAATACTTTAAGCTTGTGGTGGTGGTGTGTTAGTGTTGCTCTGTTATTGGTGGATCAGACACATCAGTGCTGCTTGATATTTTTAAAATGTCACTGAGCTGAAATAGTGCACAAGCAAAACTATCTAGCTGTGATAACCAATGAAGGACTAGAGCAGGGGTGTCAAACTCCAGTCCTGGAGGGCTGGTATCAAGCACAGTCAGGTGATTTCTCTGTTCTAACACTACAGTTAAGTCTGGTAATTACCTGCTGAGTTCAATCAGGTGTGTTTGATCAGGAAGATCACCAAACTGTGCAGGAATCTGCACAAACTGTGATGCCCCTGGACTAGAGGATGACCAACGCAAACCACCCAAATAATAAAATGGAGCTGATAAAATGGATACAAGTGTACCTAATGAAGTGGCCAGTGAGTGTATAATGTATGATATATACTATATCGGTGCATCTCCAAAAATTAGTATGTCCTGAGAAAGCTCACTTGTGTTCATAAGTTCATTCAAAAAAGGTAAAACTGTTTGTGTAAATTACTAAACTTGAAATTAATTGCCAAACTGATCAACAGTAAAACAAATAGGCTCCAAATGTCACTTTCTATGTAATGAAAATAAAATGACAGTTTACCTTTTGACTGAAATTATGAGCAACATCATTTTCATCATGATTATTTTCAAAATATTCTACTTTTTTATTTGACACTGTATGTACATATCATAATTTAAAACATATAGTATATTTTTTATTGTTATTAAATTCCCTGTTTTCTCCATAAGACAAAGGAGACAATGCTTTGTGTCACTAGAACATTAACGTTTGGAGAGGTTGAGTCACATGTTTTCATTATTCTGCTGCTGTAGAGATAATTGAACATTTTTATTGTTCTCATTGTAGATACACTATTCAGTTTTGGAGAGATGTACACAGTTGATTGTTGTTAATCAGTAAGGTGTTTCTATATGCTCTGATATACATATTTGTAAATATAATTTTGAAAAAAATTGATCGAGTTAATGTCCATATTCTTTTGGGCAGATATGTTCATATTTGCAAATGAAAATGCCAGCATTCCTTTAATTTGCCAAATTAGCAAATTTAGTTTGCCATATGTGTTCCAAAAGTCCTTTTAGTTTAAATAGATTTTATTTAGCTCCATTTTTTAACTTTGTGCCTTGCGTCCTTTTACTCTGTACCTGTGTACATTATGCTTATGTCAGTTGTTCATCTTTGTTAACTTTTGCATACATAGCATTGAGGTTCTTGCCTGTTTTACATAAAATACATTTTATGAATGTGATTCTATGATAGACCTTGTGGTTACAAGTGATGGATTGCATGTGATAAAGCTTTATGTGGGGAATGAGTTTATATATGAGAAAATGTAATTCCAAATTTCTGCATATCAGTTTCTAAGAATGGAAAACATGTTTTTCATTTTTGTAATAAAGACGGCCTGATAGGGCATGGATTGATTTTTTTTGTGTACGTTATTTTCCCACCTTATAACACAAAAAAGAAAATGTATTAAAATAGTCTCATGTGTTTTGGAGCAAAATCATTTTATTTTGTTTGTCAAAATCAGCATGTTTTTCACCAATTTTACCTAAGCACATTATTATTAGTATTATTATTATTTAAATTTTCCAGACTTCCTGTCAGAAGAAAAGGATCAAAGATGCAATAAATTTTAAGCACATTATTGTTTTTATTTGGTTGAAATGAGTCTACCAGCGAAAAACAGTGAACTGTACTTACGTTTACTAAAAAATGTCAAATTAATATCTGAATAGTATTTGTAGTCTTCCTATGTTGAATGCCTTTAGATTGAATGGGGTTTGATGTGTATCTAAAATGACAAGTGAACGTAAATAAAATTTGAGGGGATCTAGTAGACTGCCAAGTATACATAAATACACTTAAAAACTCTAAATTAACTTAATTCAGTCACGGACAATGCTTTCAAACAACTTAAATGATTTTTCTGAACAATAAAATATATTTTTATTACTACATAAACAATGTCTCTCAGAGAAATACAACTTAATCTATAAATAATGTTTGGCTATATCAGTTAAATTACTTCAAATAAACTTGAATTATGAAATATGCTCTCTGAACAAATAAATGACTTATTTTTTAAGTTAGTGCCGCTTGCTATATTTGCTGTAGTTCCAAATCTAATGTAATTAACTTACATTAGCACAGATGGTGTGAGGATAATCACTACAGTCAATAATCACTATATAATCTCAACTGCCAGTAAAGAATAAGGTTAACTTTCTCTTTCAGCTTAAATATAATAAGAAGCTGACTAAAGTTAAAACACCTGTATCAGACATACTAGGATGTCAGTGTCATTATAGTATGAGAACGTTCTACTGCCAAAATAATACCTAGCCAACAGTTACCCTGGACCCACAAACAGACCAATAACCTATGGAACAGAGGGCAGCAAGGCACCAGGTATGCAATTATTCAATTGTGCACCTACAGTATTGTACTACATTTGGGCAGCCCTGGAAACAGGCTACATTTTGTTAATTTCCTAACTAAAGTAAGTTAATATGCATATCAGAATATTCTTACCACATACATAATAGTGGTAATAAACACCCTTAGCTCATAGTGTTCCTCACACTTTCCTTGTTGCTCCTGTGTTCAATATGGGTTGACTGGGCCACTGTCTTGTGTTGATTACTCTGTACCACCATTGTTCCTCTCTGGCATAATTGGCACATGAGGCACCACTGTTAAGCCATTGGGAGGCACTTAATGTTTGAGAAATCTATTGTCAGTACACATCTGCTATTGCAGCTTTAGAACATCTCATGAAGTTAGTGGTTTCCAAGATCCTACCACCCTTAACTCAGTACATTATTATCGCGCCCTTTTGGATATCAGTCAAATTACTGCTTTTGCCCATAATTATTGTTTTGCACTCTGTTACAACTGACTGATGTGCTCACTTACATGAAGAAAACACTGTGACACAGAGTTTATTACAAAGCAGGGATGGTCATAAAATTCTGATATACTGTAGCTGTGTACATTCTATGCAGAGAACACACTTATGCACAATTATTGGTCATTTATTTATTGAGGAAAGTAATGTAATATTACATGACTGTGATTGGGACAAGTATGTGAACTTTTGCTTTAAGTATCCAGTGTTACCCCCTTGTGCAGCAATAGCTATTTGTTAACAATAGAAATTGTAGATCAGTCCAGCACATGTGCTTGGAGGAATCCATCAACTGCTTGCTTCAGGTCCTTCCACAACATTTCTATTGGATTAAGGACAGAACTTTGACTTGGCCATTACAAAACATGAACTTTATTCTTTTTAAACCATTGTTTGATAGAATGACTTGTATGCTTAGGGTCATTGTCTTGCTGTATGACCTATGTTCTCTTGAGATTCATCTCACGTCCTGAGATTTTCCTTTAGAATAATTCAGAATACATTGCTCCATCAATGATGACTAGTCACCTTGACCCAGATGTAGCAAAAGGCCCAAACTATAATACTACCACCATGTTTAACAGATGGGATGAGGTTTTTATGTTTGAATGCAAAGTTTTTCTTTCTCCAGAAATTATATTTCTCATTTAAACCAAAAAGTTCTATTTTGATCTCAACCATCCACAGAACATTTTTCCACTAGCCTTCTGGCTTGTCCATGTAGAAGACTTTAGCAGTCTTTAACTGCAGATTCGCAACAATGTTCTTTTGGAGAGCACTGGCTTTCTCCTTGCAACCCTGCCATGCACACCACTGTTGTTCAGTGTTCTCCTGTTGGTGGGCTCAATAAGTTACTTTGTGTTCTTTTGAGACCTTTCAGACTGTTACACGCCTTGATCTTGGAGTGATCTTTGTTGGTTGACCACTCTTGGGCAGGATAATAATGGTCTTGAAGTTCCGCCATTTGTACACAGTCTGTCTGACTGTGGATTGGTGGAGTTCAAGCTCTTTAGAGATAGTTTCTTAACCTTTTCCAGTCTGATGAGTATCAACAACTCTTCTTCTGATGTCCTCAGAAATCTTCTTGTGTCCTTTTGTTTGTGCCACTTAAACAAATATGTGAAGTAAAACAGGGCACCCACACAAACCTGATTGACAACACTTGACTCTGCTTATCACTGAATATCTGCTAATTCTAAAGATTCACATACATTGGCCACTCAGAGACATGTAATATTGGATCATTTTCCCCAAATAAATAAATGACATAGTCCAATATTTTTGTCTCAATTGTTTGTTTTGGTTCTCTTTATCTACTTTACAAGTTGTGTGACAATCTAATGAACTGTTGGGTCAAATTGATGTGGAAATATTGAACATTCTAAAGGTTTCACTTCCAAGCACTACTGTATGTCACGTTATGTGTAATGAATATAAAATATATAACAGTTTACTTTTTGATTAAAATTATGAACACAACTTTCACATTGTTATAATTTTTGGATATGCACTAATACACATCACATTCACATGTTAATTAGTTTGTTCTGAGAAAACAATGTGGACTACTGTTAACTTAAACAGGAAAAGAGATATGGAAGAAAAATATATGTCTGAGCCCCTCGTTATATAAATAATACATGACACAACCTTGATCCTGATTTTCATCTGTTTCCATGGCAATCCCATCACCTTTGTGAAATCCTTGGTACTCAAGTTCCAACAAAAAACACCTTCACCTTTAGAAAGAGATGAGAGTAGAGCAGACAGTGATTGAAAGAGAGAAAGGAACTTTTGATCTGATATGTGACAAGTCTAGGCCAATGGCTAGACTTTGACAGTGAGATCAGTAATGATGGTTGAGATAGTATCTGATGTGTAAAGACTGCTATAAGTAAGAGTAAGTAAGAGAGTAAGATAATGTTTATTTGTCATTGTGCAAGTACAAGTACAAGTACAACAAAACAGAGGCCCCAACATTTGCATTTGCATTTGCCAGGAGGGCAGCCAATTACGGCGCTCACCTAGGAAGACAGAAAGAAAGAAGGGGAGGGGGAATAAGAGAAAAAAAACATGAAGCACATGTAAACATGTGACCATGTAAAAAAAACTCTTAGCATAGCACATATAAACAAGACATAAGCTGATGAAGACGTTTGGTTCAGTTCAGGAGAGGATGGGTGGGGGGGGCAGCCGGACCAGCACACTGCCTGCAGCAAGTCAGTCTGTGTTCAAAAGTCCTCAGATGGCAGCGAGGCCACAGAGTTGCCATAGAGACAACCTTGAATTACTCCAGAAAGTCCACAAAGTCCAACTTTGTTTAGGTTAACGAGGGAAGGGGAGAGATAGAGCCTAAAGACTCTAACTCCACTGATCCCTTCATAGTAAATTTAATAGAAAATACATCTTTCTAGCAGTTTTTTGCACCTCATTTAGTCTTCTGAACTGTATGAGTTCACCTAAGCATAAATTCAAAAAGATGCTGGACCCAATGTGCATGAATGATCTATATTGAAATTATTATGTAGGTTCTGTGATTGATGAGGTTTGTTTTGGGGTTCTGTGGATTGTGCAGGTCATTGAAGCAGTGAGAACTCACCAACATGGAAGACTTCAGGTGTTCTTCTGTAAGTGTCCATAGAATGCCAATATGTACAATATGTGTAAAGGTATAGGGTGTACCTTGTAAACTTGCAAATGCTATAATGTTCACAAAAATGTTTACATTATTCTAGGTTGAACTGTGACAATACACAACCTGATGTTTTACAGAGTAATTGATTTTACAACCCCAGTTACAAAAAAAGCATGCTGTGTGAGATGTAAATAAATATAAATAAAAACAGAATGCAAATATTTGCAAATCTCATAGACTCATATTTTATTTATTTATTATAAATCATCATATGTTGAAAGTGAGGCATTTTACCATTTCATGAAATGGTAATAAAAATCACAGGGGCAATAAAAGCTGGAAAATAAATAGTACTAATACAAAAACAGCTGGAGGGGCATTCTGCGAATAAGTCACACGACTGGGTATAGAGCATATAAAGAACATTTTAGAGACTCAGAGTCTCTCAGAAGCAAAGATGGACAGAGGTTTACCAATCTGAAAGAACTGCATCTAAAACAATTCAGAAAAATGGTTTCTCAATGTAAAATTGAATATGCCACCATCTACAGTACATCATATAATATCATCAAAATAGAGAATATTGAATGCTCTGGCCCTCAGGCAGTGCTGCATTATTTCCAACAAAGAAGTCATATCAGACATTGTGATTAATATCTCAAAATTGGCACTAAATATAACAAATTACCATCTTTTTATCAATCACTTTTCTGTGATTATATATATATATATATATATAGTCACAGAAAAGTGATTGATAAGATGGTAATTTATAATATATAATTGCATCAGAGTAGTTATCTGCACAGTTCAATGTCCTGAAAAATAAGTGTTCCAGTAAATAAATAGTATTAATGCATTAAAATTTGCAGGGGTCTGTTCTGTGTTATTACATCAACAAAAGTCAGTACTGTGTTATATTTTAACCATGTATTAAATGTATTCACATTTTGGTGCGTTATGTGCACATCCCCTAAGAATCCACAGCTAACTGCAGAAAAATAAACTGTAGCTTGAAGTGGTAATAACTTGATGCTAATGCAACACTAACATCATCAGGACGTCCACTTCTCAATCTTAAGTGTGGCTGTTAGCAGTATAGAGCACAGTCCACACTGTGGTTAAACCCGTTCACAGTGAAGTGCTGGTGCAGGTGGAAACAGCGACAGGACTGAATCGGTTGCTTTGGCAGTTTAAGCGGGAACAGTTCGCGCATGGCTAGTTCTCCCCCCTGAGATATCTCCCCTCTCTCCTTCACAACACACTCCGCATCCCTCATGATGCTCCCTGCCCGTCTGTCAGCACCTGAAGGTAAGCACCGACTCTCAGCTCTAGCTGCGTTTCGACAATAACAATCCTGTGAATGTTACTGAGGCGGTTTTAGCATTTTCGATGCTAAATGTGCTACATTAATTTGAATTGTAGCTTCAAACAAGGTCAAACCGTCTTTAAGTGGCTAATGGATATGGCGATGTGAGGCTGGTGAATAATCAGGTGATGATGGCCTTAATCTGGTGTGAGTGTTAAAGATCAGAGCGGTGTTGCTGGTTCTCAGCTCTGTTGTGTTAATGGAGGAGGAGGAGAAGGAGGTAACGCTAACGGCCTCCATATCTGTCAACAGTGAGGGCAGCCTGTGAGTCGATCCTGCTGAGCTGCTTGAGGTGGAGAAAAGGTGGGATTATATTAGACTGGTGTCCAAATCGTTATGAAATGAACTAAAAGCCCGAGGTTGTGAGTCGTTAGCGAGGACAGCGAGGTGTGAAAATGACGGTTGAAGTGGTTCCTCGGAAAACGCCTTCAGAACAAACGCTTCCGTCGATACCATTTATTTTGATTAACTTGCTGACTGAACGTCAAGTGTGTTGATCCTGTAGGATATGTTTTTACTTTGTTAAACGTTGTACGTTTAGACAATACGGTTCTCGGACGAGGTTGAAGTTGGCTTTGACTCCCCAGTTCCACCTTAAATGCTCCTTCAGGCGCCGGACTGTTAGCGCTACATCGTTTAAGGTGGAGCAGAGGATTCAAGCGAAGTGGTCAACATTAGTTTTAAACCGTGAGGTCTGATGTGTTCTCGTTTGTTTCTAGCCGGGATGAGAGGAGGCTGTTTTTCCGCTTCGACATGAACGAGCGGGCTGGGTGTGAATGGAGCGCGTGAACGCTGTGGAGCTCCGCGAGCTGGGCAGGGACGGCAGGGCGCGACATGGCCGCTACACCTCGGGCATCGACAACGCGACCTTCGAGGAGGAGGATGAGGGGGGCGAGGCGAGGATGCGGGTGGTCTCCGGAGCAGCGGAGCAGCGGTGCCCGCAGCCCTTTCAGCGGGAGGTACCATCGCCTCACTCCGAGGAGGAGCCTGAGCCCGAGTACAGCGGCCAGTCGGTGGACTACGGCTTCGTGTGCGCGCTCGTGTTCCTGGTCAGTGGCATCTTGCTGGTGGTGGTCGCTTACACCATCCCCAGAGAAGCGCGCGTGAACCCCGAACAGGTGACCGCGCGCCAGATGGAGAAGCTGGAGATGTACTACGCGCGCCTCGGCTCTCACCTCGACAAGTGCATCATCGCCGGGCTCGGTCTGCTCACACTCGGCGGAATGCTCTTGTCTATTTTGCTGATGGCGTCTATATGCAAGGGAGAGCTTTACCGCCGCAGGACTTTCGCCGGGAGACCCATGAAGTCGTACGGCTCCATAAACATGAGGATGAGGCAGCTGGCAGAAGGAGAGGGGACGGACACGCTGGTGGAGTGTGAGCCGAGCGGGGACGCAGCGCAGCCCGGACCACAAACACAGTAGCACAACTTTTCTCACCCAGGCCAGGTTTCCTTGACGTGGATGTATTGACCTGTCTAGAAGTTCACACTTGTATTTTTGTGTACTTGTGTTCTTTTTGGTAAGTGTCCACAAAAAGTGTCCTATTTCTCAGATGTGCACAAGCACAATGTAAACACACCTCTTCCATAATACAGTATCACAGCTGTATTGAGACATTATAAAATTGACATCAGTGAAAGGTTGTTAACATCATGAGAATGTCTGCCACTGCCTGTCCCACCAAAAACACAACTCATATCCACTTTCCTTAACAAGTTCTTGCACACGTCAGAAATGGTCCTCATGCAGAACGGTGCAACAGTCTGTGCCATAGTTCAACTTTATTTAATTAAAAACATGTCAGCCTATGCTTCAAGGCCTTCATCACATGTGTTCATCAATGGCAGGGGTGGGCAACTCCAGTCTTGGAGGGCTGGATGGCTGCACAGTTTGGTGATTTACATAATCAAACACACCTGATTCAACTCGACAGGTAATGAGCAGGTTTAATTAAAGTGTCATAGCAGAGAAATCACCAAACTGGGCTGGACACCAGACCTCCAGGACTGAAATTGCCCACCCCTGATCAATGGCATACGTTGGGTTTGCATCCAAACAAATGTTTTTGCATTAAAAATGCAAATTAAGCCATGTTTCCATCCACTAGAGTCATGAAAGAGAAACTTGAGATGATATAGCTACCATTCGTAAAGGGATCAAAACAATCAGAATTTCAAAAAGAGGTTTAATTCAGTCTTTGCTTTTAGCAGAATTATCTTTACACCCATTTGCAATTCTTTTATGCCTGTAAACTTTATTAATGTCTATTAGTTTAACCACTCTGCACTAAAAACACGAGCAGCTTCTCATCAACACTTTTTAACAAATACGCTTGCATAATCTAGTGCACAATAAAGCTCAGTGTAGATAGTGTGACAAAGTGTTTTTGAAGTGCAGATGGTGTGACCACAGTAATTAAAGAGAGAATTGCCATTGCTTTACATCAGCTGGGATTTATATGGTAGTGTGCAAAATGTTTGGTGTAAGTGTAACAACAGTTCACCACTGTGTGTATGCTATAAGAATGAAAATAATGAAACAGTACATAAGAATAGATTGGCACCTTGATACATCTTAGTTTATTTAAAAAATCCTTTTCCATCAACCTGTCTTGCATTTTGGCTTTAGTGATATTCTAACTTTTCCACCTTGACCTTGTGTAAAACTCTTAATGGTAATCTGCGATATTTGGGTGTTGTTTTTCCATTCAGGTTTTTCTTTGCTTATTTTCAAAAAGATCAAAATCACAGTGGATAGATGAGTGAGTGCTTCACCTTTCTTCATGAGGATTTACTTCTGATTTGAGTTGCATCACAACACAAATTGAATGTTTTCCTTTGTTTTGGAATTAACATTTAACAATTTGGAAATGTGAGCAAAAGACCACCGCAAGTAAGCGGCAAGTGTGGACTTTGGGATAGGCCTAAAATATAGTCTAAGGGCTGTGTTTGGGACATTTCACTAGTTTACTCACTCTCAATATCTACCTGGAAAAAATAACTATGTAAGGAAGCCAGTCAGCCAGTGAACAAAGGCATTTTCCAATGCAGTAATGTACACAGTAAATATGCCAGTGTTAAATCAACACTATTAGAGTTAAATTAACACTGAGGGTGTCAAAATGCAACACTCACAGTGTTAATTTAACTCTAATAGTGTTGATTTAACACTGGCATATTTACTGTGTAGTACCTAACATCCAGTCAAACAAGCCTGTTGTCTAGCATTGTCCTAATTTGTGAAAATTCAACTCGGCTCAAGCGCATATTGCTAATTTGCTATGAATAATTGACCATTATGTTTAAATTAACAGTGACAGGCACTGATGAAATATGAAAGCAGAGCTGTATCTCATATAATGTTCTTGTTTTTATGCCAAACTGTTGAGTGCTTCAGCCATTTTCTAGGGACATTTGCCCCCTTAAAACATCCTACAATGCACTTCAAAATCTACAGTATGAATATGTGCCCTCACTCATGTGGTGTACCATAGCAAATCAAACTGGCCAACATCATTTATTGGTGGTATTAATTACCATGCACGTTTAACATATCAAATAAAGACTTGACAAAAATGGGACATGGAACTGCCAGTGTAGCATAATATTACCAAAATGTGCATAAAATTGTGTATGTATGAGATATTTTGCCTGTAAGAAGAAATGTGGTACATTATAATGGAAAACATTTGCAGAGTAAATTATGCAAATCTTATCAAAGAAAATAACATTTCTCTAAGTGACATGAAGATATGAATCCTCTTGCAAAACGCTTATGGAAATGTCACCTAATTGGCATAATTTATTGTGCAGCATTTCAGTTCACTTGAATTTTATCTGACAGCTGGATAGAAACCTGGATCCTGTGTTAACACATGTTAACAACACATGTGTTAAGTTGCATGAAGGGCATCATCTTTGTTTTGCTAATGTAATACATTGGATATTTAAGTGCATGTATACATTGCAGTCAGTAATGAATTTAGTGATGACTGTGATGTGTAAAGAAGGGACAGAAAAATGTCACTACAAAACAGCTGAGGGACTCTATAGTGCACCATTCCTCTGATCTACTCTATAGTGCACATCTCACTGAGGCCCTCTATAGTGCACAGCTTCTCTGAAGCACACTATGGTGCACTCTAGCTCTGATTCTAAGAGGAATTCTAAACACAGCCTTAGACTACATCATAATGCCAGTGGTGATTCAGCATTGAAAATCCTCTGGGTTTAGAATTAATCCAGGTCTGGGAAACCGACAGTGTTTCAGGCACTTTGGCATAAACACAGATGGCCTGTGGATTATGGTGGAGATGAAAGGAAAGAAAATGGACTAGAGGTGGTCTTACATAAAGAACAAGTGTGAACATTCTTTGGAAGCACAATGGTCAACCTTGATAAAGATGTAGTAACTTATCATGCTGCAAAACAAAATGCCATTTGCTTCTTTCTAAAACTTGAAATGGGCATCTCTTAATCTAAAACATTATAAAGGAGATTATGTGATATATATATATATATATGTACAAAACCATTATTATCGTCCAAGGATAGCCTACAACATGCCTTAATATGTCTATGTATATTGTGAACACACCAGGATTGGACTTGCTTCTTTGTAAAATGTGAGGTTTAGTTTGTTTCATGACAGCCTTTAACATGTACAGTACTGCATATGACTACTACAACTGCTTTTTACATTGTCATATCCTGGTACACAGCTTTTTATATGGTAAACAAAAGAAAGTCTGGTGCATTCAAGAGTTAAAAACTCACAAATCACTTGAAAACATGATATTATGTTGTATAATGCTACAATACTTCAAGTATCTAATCTACACTAGAAACAGAATATTCCACTTCCAAAGTTAGTGTTAGAATATACTTACTTACATTGTACAAGATACAAAGAGGAGATAAAACATCAGTAGTTTTTGCCTTTATATGAAGATACCCTCAAAAGGTAAAAACTAATAAAATTCTGTAAAGAATATATTCATCACCAGCTTTGAGACAGTTCTAGCACATGCCTTTATAAACAGACTTTACTACAAGTGTGACTTTCAGAAGTTAACATCTAGCACACCTGCTTTTGCTGTACTTTTCCTTTTATTCTGGCCGAAGCACTTCCTATTTGTGTGTCATCAGCAGATGAAACATTAGAGAGATTGTGTTAGAATCTGAGCTATTATTTGGTAAACTTAAAGGAATGATGATATTTGCATTACAGGATGCTACAGTTAGAAGAGGAATCAGTCAGGGATAGAAAGGACAGTTAAAGACTAGGAACACAAAACAGATAGAGCCTATTGTATGTATATTCTATGAAGAAGCATGGATAGGACTTTGTTTAGGAGCATAATCGTGGTTTGAGAAGCACATGTAGAAAGACTGAAAGATTGACATATTGAGCATTTCTGCACCCTTTTGAACATCATCTCAGTTTTCTAGTGCAGAATTTTAGGGTGCAGTATATTGTTTTTATCCAATATACTGTGCCTTTTTAAACATCTGATCCTATAGAGCTTTAGGTACAAAAGAAGCCTACAATATAATCCCTGTTGATTTATAGTGAAAAACACACTTTTAAATGTGTATATTTAAATTAGTATAATCTGTTAAATATGTTATGTGAAGAAAAATATCACTAATTTCTCATTTTTTTACTTTTTTTGTAGGTCACATGAATGTTTCTTAATTTTTTTTCTGGAAAAGAAGATAGTCCTATTGAGATTAGATTAAATGTAGAAGGGGTCCTGGGATCATTTCTACCTCTGTGATTTAATTTCCATCCAGATCCAACATGTCAGTATTTTTGCCCCTCCTACCCTTTGAAAAATACAGACCAAATAATACTTTTAGCTAACTCAGTGCTTGTCTGATCATGTTAGCTTCGTCCAAATGAGCACATCCACAGTACTTGGAAACAGTTCTGGGACATGGAACTTCAAAATTAAACTTGTCACAAAATGTGTGAACATGTCCAAGTGCACTCAATTAGACACTCCAAAATCAGATCTCTCTTATTGTATTACAATTTTTTTATTTTTTTTTTTTTTTCGAAAATTGGCCAAGAATTAAGTCTTTGCTTTAGAATCTGTTAGTTACATGGTTTCCACTGAGCATAAACTTGCTGGTTTATTAAAAACATAACAGTTTTATCATGGCACAAACCTCTGTATGACACAAGTCTACTTTGGGCATAGACCTCATTCCTGACGGTCCAACCTACAATATTTGATACGTGCCTGTTAAATGGAAACTGTAACTTACGCAGTCTAAAAAGTTACCCAGTTCAACAACAAATATATACAATGATTTAGAAAACTAAAAACCTTCTAACATGACAGAAGGTGATAAATGTATTCATGTAATGCAATTTATACCATCAGTTATAAAAGTCAATCAAACATCTACTTAGTTTGGATGGAAATCAATAGATTGAGAAAAGCAAGAGCATACAGGCATATGAAAGTGGCAGTTATCATCAAAACTAGATACAAGGCATTACATACTAGTGATAATGTGACTTAATAGCTGTGAGTTCCTTGAAGATCTCATTTAAATGCTACTAAACAGTAAATGACAGTTTAAATTGTAATTGTAATGTAATACAATAGACACAATAATTATGGATAATAAATAATAAATAAATATATGCATAATACGCAAACAAATAATAATCGAGAGGCCCTCTATAGTGCACAGCTTCTCTGAAGCACACTATGATGCACTATATTTCTGATCAATTCTAAGAAGAATTCCAAACACAGCCTTAGACTACGTCATAATGCCATAGACACGATACTTATGGATAATAGGGTGAATAAATAATAAGCATATAAGCGAACAAATAATAAGCAAGATCATGTGACCATGAAATGCAGACATCTGGATTCATAGAAAATATACCCCCTAGAAACTTGCTTGTCTTGTAGTAATTTTATTGCTGTCCAGATGCAAGAGCTTTGTCAAAGACTGTAAATTGAGGTAAAATGTGTAATTACAAGCATCCCTCTGATAAACTAATCCAATCCAAGTAGGGCAAATGAACAATTCTAGGTATATGACATCAAACCAATGGCTGTGTTTTTCTCTACTATTATGAAGGACAATGTGAAACATAATTAAAGATGCTTGAAAACAGCCCTATAGAAAAATATGGGTAAAGTGAATCATTTTGACATTTTACAGGATAAAATTATGCTTCCTATGGGAAAGCTAACAGCATGACATGGTTTATTTGCTGGAGGAAGCTCAAATAAGTGCTTATTTTTTTCCTGTAGCCATCTTTCAGAGATTGTGACAGATTTGCCTCAGCATAACACCATCTGATTATGTGACCATGAAGTAGCTAAGTTGATCATTTCCAGCCAGAGAGAATTTCAGTTGTTTTCTTCACTACCCAGTAGTATAGTAAAGCCACATCTACAGCTGTGTTTCCATTTACTATGAGCACATAGCAATATGCAGAGATTATTTAGACAGTTTTAATACTATTTAAAGCTTTATCAGCAAAATATGACCTCAGTAAATTCTCAACAAATTTGTACGCTGATTGTTTTAGCTCTCATATAGCAGTACTACAAATATAAATATTGTGTGAATGTACAGATTATTAATGTGAAACTTTATACTTGGTGGAGTAACATTTATAAAACTGAAAACATAGTTAACCTGAGTATAATATAATTATGATTTATTTCCCTTGAAGAATAATTCAAATATCCAGAGAAACGAGCTTGAACACATTTGTCTGTTTTGAACTTATGCTGCTTGAAGTATCACTGAAGAAGCTTATATTGATTAAAGTGAATAGGTGTATGTGTAATGATTCAATTTATCTTTTCCCATTTCCTTTCCACAATGTTACTATATTGCTTCACTCAGCTCTAATAAATAAGTATGTATCTGTCATTTATAAACTAGGAGATGGCTCTATTGATTGTAATGTGAAAGTAGAGGAGGAAAATCAATTGAATGTTGTATTATAATCAGAATTTTGTCTTTTGAATGCTGTGTTATAAGGAGATAACACACCAATCCCAAGCACACAAGGAATTTGCATTGTAACCTCTTTTTACTTCCTTTATATGGATGCTGTCCAGTCACTATGCCTATTCAACATCATAAAATTCAGGTTTTTCAACCTAATCTATATTTACACCATCTGTACTGTTGATTAGTACAAACCGTAATTTTCCCATTATATACAAAAGAACAGAATTTTTTGGATTCAAAACACTTACATTAGAAGCTAATGCTGTTGAAATGATTGTTTGTTTGCAATAATTAACTGTATGGCACATGGCAGATTGATTTTAGGTTGAGAAACGTTGAATGATTCAATCATCAGACTATACTTCTTGAGATAAGCTGCTCTCCATTGTATTCTTTCTAATCATAAGCTATCCTAGCTAGAGCAAGTTTGTAGTGAGCATCTAATAGCATGGGTAGAAGATTAGTGTTTGAACAATACCCCAAACTGAGTAAGACTGGTATGCTACATGTGTACTTCCACCACAAATGCTAAACATGAATGAAAGAAATGATCAGATAACAATCCTTAAGAATTGGGTCATGCTAACTGGCCATCACTACCTTTCATCTCTCATCTTTGTTAGCAACATTACCATTTTTGGATAAACATTCCTTGTGGTTCAGTCCTTGTGGCTCTTGATTGGCAGTAGTGTGCAACAGGGTCAAAAAAGAGTACACAATTAGACATTGCATGCTAACTAAAAAGTCCAAAATAATGAAACTTTTGTGATGTTTCAGCTCTACCACAGCTTATTCAGCATATGAAGGGCTTGATAAGTAGCTGATGTATTTTAATAATTGTGTTGGTACTCCTGGGACTTTAGCATACAGCTTTTTAACTGTATGAAATGTATCACAAAACATGCATGACATGCATTGCAGCACATTTACCTTTATCACAATGAGTAACAACCAATGTAGTCTAGGTGCATAGATGAAAAAAGAATGACGGAATTTTGTGCTAAAACATGCAAATGTTCAAAGCAGTACAGTTATTCTTAATATACTTATGGGCATACTTTCATGCTGCTAATATTTGCTACCACATGTGAATATGATCAAACATTCTTATGTGAGAGGAAGCGATTGTATTTTTGCATTTTTACATAGAAATAGCAAAAATGACATTGCTCCAATCATGCAGAGATTCAATGGTATATACAGTACCTGCAAGTGCCACAGACTGTTATTTCATTTGTTTGCCACTTTCGCTTTGTTTTGAATTGAGCACAGACTTGCCATGCCAAGCAAGGGTGTTCAAGTTGCATGTGTAATTTGTCAGTTGTTGTGAAGTTTGGGGTCTGTAACCTGTATGTTTGGGGAAAATGTAACAGCTTGTTTTTATAATCTTTTGGGTGAAATAAATCTTTTGTTGCTGTTGTTGTTTTTAATTGGACCGAATCATTGTTTTATTTAAGACATTGTTAGTTGTCAGGAGACAGTAATCTTTGATTTTGTCTGAACCAAAGCTCTCTGAAGCAGTATGGCAGATTAACAAAAGCAAATTCTATGAATTCACAGCAGTGGAATACATACTGTATGCCATTTGCCATTTTTGAAACTCCTTTTCATAGACAACTTTACAGCTTATAATGTGTGTTAGAACAATTTCTTAAGGCAGGGGTGTCCAACTGCAGTCCAGAGCCAGACTCCGGAAGTTTGTTGATCTTCCCGATCAAACCACATAACCACATAACTACCAGGTTCAACTGTGGCAGAGCCAAATCACCAAACTGTACTGTACACCATCTCTCCAGGACTGGAGTTTGATACTTCTGCCATAAGGCATTAACAGAACCTATTACAGGTGCATCTCACAAAATTAGAATATCACCAAAAGGTTAATTTATTTCAGTAATTCAATTCAAAAAGTGAAACTTTAATAGATTCTGTTTTATATCAAGTGCAATGTCAGCACAGCCATCTACCAGGACATTTTGTGATGCATATTACATTTTTCAGCAGGACTTGGCACCTGCCCACACTGCCAAATTATACCTGGTTTAATAACTGTACTTGATTGGCCAGTAAACTCACATGACCTAAACTCCAGAGAATCTATGAGCTATTGTCAAGAGGAAGATGAGAGACACCAGACCCAACAATGCAGATGAGCAGAAGGCTGCTATCAAAGCAACCTGTGCTTCCATACTTCCTCAACAATACCACAGGATGTTAACCTTCATGCCATGCTGCAGTGATGCAGTAAATCATTCAAAAGGAGCTCTAGTACTGAGTATATATACTGTACATACTTTTCAGTTGGCCAACATTTATGTATTAAAAATATATTTTTTAATTGGTCTTATTCTAAAAATCTTATTCTACGTTTTTGAGATGCTGACTTTTGGGTTTTCATTGGCTGTAAGACAATCAGCATTAAAATAAATAAACACTTGAAATAGACACTCTGTAATGAATCTACATAATATGAGCTTCACTTTTTTAATTTAATTAATGAAATAAATTAACTATTCCTTTTCCTCAAGTTAAGTTCACTTAATGAAATGTCATGCTTTGTTTAAAATACCAAAAGGTTTTAGCATATCAGCACTCTCAGCCTTTCTGAACAGCCCTGCTCAGAATGGTTGGTTTGAGTGCCTATTTCTGCTAACTACACGCAGATCAATGCAGCTAAAACAAATGTGATGACGAACACTGAAGATATACTGAAGATCACAGTCTAAGGAAGACTTCTGGAGCAAGTAGACTCTTTCACATATTTGGGATGCAGAGTAACAAAGGCTGCAGACTGTCCCAGTGAAGTGAAGACGAGAATGGCCATGGGCATGTTAGTGATGGTCAAATTGACAAAGATGTGGAAAAGCAAGTCAATTAGCACCAACACCAAACTAAGACTGATGAAAGCCTTGG